>JAPDSC010125113.1:34139-127782 GCA_026290005.1 Latrodectus geometricus | reverse complement strand
CTTTAATTAATTTAAAGTGTTGAAAACAATAAATCAATTTCAATTTTGTTAAATCTTTAACTTGTCATTTAGAAAATACATGTATAATACATTTTTGATGCAATGTACAAAAGCCTTTAAATATTATATTGATGTTTAGAATGTAATTAATCCTTAATCCTGTAAAAACAGTTTTGGCTAATTAAAATACAAATCTAAAAAATCTCCTTGGACAAAAAAGATCTTACTTACTTATTTAAAGGTTGATGTGCGTAATATGAATAATGTTGTGATTAATTATAAATAATGGTTTTATATTAGCAATTCCCCAACCCAAATATTTTCTTTACAATATTTTAATGTATTTTTATAAATCACCAGTTGATATTTAAATAATTTATAGGCATTTAAATGAGGAAATAGTAAAAAAGGCTTTTCTATGAGTATTTATTTCATTTTTTCCACATTAATGTATTAAAATTTTAACATTTTTCAAAATTTGCTAAAATAATGAACTTAGCCAGTAACTTTTAATAAATACAAAAGAAGTGAAAAACAATTTTTAAGCATTTTCTATGAAATGGAAAACAATTCTTGGAAGGTTACTAGCTCTTATAAGTAAGGTTTGTTCATATAATAGATCTGGAGAAGGTGCTGGTTGAGGCAGCAATAGTAAAATTTTTATGTCTAAAACTAGTACAATTCTGGTAGTGTGTATTTGTGCATTATGTTGAAACATAACACTTAGTGATTGAATAAAGGATAGTTATGTGGCTTAACACTCTAGAAATGTAACCTCTACTGTTCAAAATGTTATCAATGTGAATAACAATTGACCAAGAAATGTGTCTTGTGAATCCTTTGTCATCATTCCAAATGAGGAGGAAGATTGAGTGCATGCTGTTAGTTTGGATTTTTCACAATGCTACCAAGCACAAATACTATCATGATAATAGTAACAAAACTGGGATTTATTTAATTACATGACATTGGGAAATTTAATTACACAACATACATGCCTATAATCATATCATGTTCATCGCAGCATTATTGTCTATTATGTAGTGTCAATGATAGCTGAAACCATAGTTATCAAAATCACTGTATGGTGCTTTTAATGTCAACAAAATGTTTATGGAAACTTAATTATCTTGTTAGTGACACATTTCTTGATTCAGGACTCATGGCATGTTTTTAAGTTTTGTTAAGGCCTTGTGGGTAACATCTCTGTATCTTTGGTCATCAATGATAATAAGCCTGGCGGTAAAGTATGCTGTTCTTTCTGACTTCCCTGAACCCATTTCCATATTATCTCGACAGTCATAAGATCTCAACCATGTGCATTAAACTCTAAGTCTAGGTTTAATTAACCCTCATATGCAAAAAGCGACGATTGAATGACAAGCAAACCAAATACCAATCAACTTGAGGCAAACATTAGGATATGATAATCTATATAAACTGATAGGCTGATATAATTGGGCTTCTATCAAATTCAGAAATGTGTTGGTAAATATCTTTACATGGAGAATTGTAACAACTTTTCAGCTGGTAACGGTATTCCAGTTCAATTTGCAAATGAGAAGTCTGCTGTACAATATCATTAAATAAATGCATTGTAAATGTTACTAATGTTGCTTGCTTTATTTGAATCCTCTGAAAAGCTAATCATTTGCCTTTATGTGTTCTTACATGAAGCACCGTAAAAGTTTTGCAGCTTGCAACAATATTTCAATCTAATTTGCAAGTGAGAAATTTGCTATGCATAATCTTTATTTAAATGCATTGTAAGAGTTACTATTGTTTGTTTTATTTAAATGCTCTGCAAAGCTAATCATTGGTCTTAACAGCATTTTCTTCTGCTTGGGTAAATTTCATTATAAAGAATGTTACTTTCTTTCTGCAGCAGTTTCATTAGCATCATATTAATTTTATTATGATTAATAATACTTTTTTAGTTTTTATTTAAATATGTTTTATTATTAATATGTTTTTATTATTATTTCTTTAAGTTATCAAGTATGTCTTCTGAAGAAACTAAATTACAGTGCTATAATCGTTCTTGTGGTCAACTGTTTGATCCTGCTGAAAATACTGAAGGTACAAAATTTTAGTATTTTAATTTGAATTTTCTTAGTATTTGAAATTTTCTTTATATAAACACAAATTACTAGTTTAAATCACATGAGCTTATTTGAGAATTTTTACTCAATTTATATTATATAAGAATAAGTAAATTCATGGCTAAATCCTACCACTTGTTAAATGTACCAAACTGGTAGATTAAAGCTCCAAAATAAATTATTTTATTTGATGAGTTTTAACTTGTGTGTTACTATAGTTAATTCTGATGTGGCTGGAATTAATTTGGTGTTAGTAACCTTTGTATTATATGTTATGTATGCCTAGGCTGAATTTTAATTATTTTTAAATTTATCTTTATAAAGTTGTGTTATTAAAATAGAATGAAATAAAGTAGAATTTATTTCATTCTATTTAGAAATAAATTTATTTGAATTAATTTTCAAAGTTTTTTTAAAGTTTATTTAATTTGGAATTTATGTTTTAAAAAATAATTATTTTGGAAATTGAATTTTAGTTTTGTAAAAATTAATTGCTCAACTGGTGTACCAATTCTTCTACTAGTGATCATTCAGTGAATACTTTCTGTTGTTCAATTAAATTTGTTCTTTCTTGTACTAAATTATGTAACTTATCAAGAATAATGTAGAAATATTTGGAATACTGATTTCTTGTTGAATTGTACTACTTACTTAATTAAAACTTTAATATTTTGCTTGAAATTACCTGGTTAATTAAAAAGTCATTATAAAAATATGTTATATTTACATTATTGATTTAGCTTTATTTCCCAATTCTTTTTATGCCTTGCTTAGGATATTCTTTTAGGTTAATACCACTGGCCTTTTTATTAGAAAAGGTGTTTTCATAAAAACCTGTTATTTACATTGATTTAGCTTTATTGTCTGGCTATTATACCTCAACTCAGGTGAGAATAGAATGTCTTTTAAGATGGTCACCACTGCCTAGTTAATTAAAATTTGAATGTTCATAAAAATTGATGATATTTACATTATTGATTTAAATTTATAGCTCTGTTGTTAAAACATGATTGGTATTATTATACAATATTTTTAAAGTATCTGTATCCATTTAATTAATTAAAAAGAAATAATTGAAAAATCGATCATCTGCATAATATTGATCAAGCATGTATATAGTAGTATTGATTTTTGAGTTATTTTATGTGTTTTGTAATATATATATATATATATTATTAAATATGTGATATTAAGCTTATAGTCTTTGGACAGGGTATTTAATTTCTAATATTTAGTTAAATAGCATTTCTTTAGGAAGCGAATCTAAATAAATCTTTGACATTCAGTATTGAAAGTAGTGCAAGGTGAAAGTAGCCTGAGGCTAGGAAAATTGTTGAATCTTGTACGCCACAGCCCGGAATGAGTTATGCAGACGCAGCAAAAAAAGTCACCAAAAGTACTAGTATACAAACGGATACCCTACCACTTCCTGTAATGAGATTACCCCAATTATCAACAGAAAGGCCAAAATCAACATCTACCTTATTTAGAAAAGCTTCTTTGGCTAAATCTCGAGGCTTTAAGGCCTCCAAATTAAAATCTGCAAAGGAGGGCCCTCGAAAGTCCTCCTTATCCACCCGTAGAGCTATATCATCCATGGAAGCTGATGCTGTCTCTCTTCATCCCTCGGACGATAATTTATCGCTCGAGGAAATGATAGAAGACTCGCCTTCCAGTTCCGGGGGAGGAGCTTTTCAATTTAAATAATAACTTCCTTTGTTTGTTGGAACTGCCATGGTTTGCGTTCACATCTTGATGACATCAAGTCTATTATATCAGCTTATAACCCCGCACTTCAGGAAACCTTCCTTAAGTCTACAAATAACATCACTATGTGTGGGTTTCAATGCTTTAGAAAAGACTGTGGTGACGATGGTGCAGTGTCTGGAGGTGTTAGCATATTAACATCTAATGACTTCCCCAGCACTGTCCATCCAATCAATACAACCCTACAGGCTGTAGCTGTCAGAATTCATACAACATGTTTGATTACAGTCTGTAGCTTGTATTTACCACCACATGATGTCATCCGCCAAGAAGAACTTGATACATTAGTTGATCAGCTGCCTTCACCATATTTGTTATTTGGTGACTTTAACGGACATAATACTTTGTGGGGAAGTGATGATACCAATTCTCGCGGTTGTCAGATTGAGGGTTTTATTTCTGATAATAGCCTCTGTATGATGAATACCGACGAGAAAACATACTTTCATTCACCCACAAGGACATTTCATTTTCTCGATCTCGCCATTTGTTCACCGTCACTTCTGCCGCTGTTAAATTTAACAGTAGGGAAGGATCTGCATAACAGCGATCATTTCCCACTCGTCATCTCCCAGACTGGAGGTAGTAGTGTACGAATTTGTCAACCTACTTATGTGTACAATCGGGCAGATTGGACGTTATTTACACAATTGGCAGTCGTTGATGATAAAATGGTTACGATCGAGAATATTTATAATGCCCTACATAAGGTCACTGAAACACTTATAAGTGCAGCTGATACAGCAATACCTAAAAGTTCTTCTCAACCTAATTGGCGTTGCAAACCATTGTGGAACAATGAATGCCAACAAACATATAAAAAACAAAAGAAGTTATTGGGGCTTTTCCGGAGTTACCCCACTACGGAGAATCTTATTGCCTTTAAGAGAGCAAAAGCATTAGCTCGCAGAACTCGTCGACGAAGTCAGAAGGAATCCTGGTCTTGCTATGTATCTTCTATAACATCTTCCACATCCAGCAAGCAGTTATGGAGAAAAGTAAAAGCAGCCAATGGTATTTATAGAGAATTTGCAACTCCTATTTTAAAAACCGGAGCTGCTATATACTCTTCTCCTATGGACATTGCTAATATCTTTGGTGAAACATTTGCTAGCGTCTCAAGTTCTGACTCTTATAGTCCTTCGTTTTTAAGGACGAAGAGTCGAGCTGAGCGAACACCAATCTGTTTCAACCAAAGACAAGCTCTTCCTTACAACTGCGTGTTTCAGATGTTGGAATTGAAGCGAACATTGCAGCAGACCAACAATACCAACCCAGGACCTGACGAAATTAGCTATCAAATGCTTCGATATTTAAGTCCAGATTCCCTGTTGAACTTATTGTATTTGTTCAATAGGATCTGGACTGAAAATGAATTTGCATCACTCTGGAGCGAAGCAATAGTAATTCCGGTCCTTAAGCTTGGTAAGGATCATTCAGAATCTTCTAATTATTGGCCTATAGCTCTGACGAGTTGCCTTTGTAAGACTCTTGAACATATGGTCAACACCCGTCTTGTGTATGTCTTAGAAAAAAATAAAAGTATACATATTAATCAGAGTGGATTTCGTAAAGGAAGATCCATTCTTGATAATATTACATATTTGGTGACCCAAATTCGCAATGCATTTGTGAGAAGAAACCATCTGGTCTCCATTTTCTTTGACATCGAGAAGGCGCATGACCGTACATGGCGATATGGAATTCTCCGTTCATTATATGATTTTAGCTTTAGGGGTAATCTCCTGATATTCCTACAAAACTTTCTAAGCTCCCGTAATTTTAAAGTTCGTATTGGTCACCTTTTGTCCAATACTTTTATTCAAGCCGAGGGTGTTCCCCAAGGCTCAATTTTAAGTGTAACAATTTTTAATTTATTCATTAGTCATATTCTTTATCTTCTATCACTTTCTTTTTATGGCACTATGTATGTAGACAACCTGCGAATATCCTGCCAAGGTTCAAATATGCGTTTAATTGAGAGACAATTACAAACATCTGTAAATAAAATACCTTCATGGTGTGCAGAGAATGGCTTTACTTTATCTCCTAGCAAGAGCTGCTGTGTCCATTTCTGCAAGAAGACCAGCCTTCACAACGATCCTGTTATACATCTAAATAACACTCCAATACCTGTAGTCAATGAGATTAAATTTCTTCGTGTGATGTTCGACCGAAAGTTGACCTTTCTTCCGCATGTTTTACATTTGCGGAAGAAGTGTGAGCAATCGCTTAACATCCTCAAGGTACTATCAAATACATCTTGGGGGGCAGATCGCTTGTCACTGCTTTGTGTCTATCAATCAATCATTTTATCTCAAATTGACTATGGAAGTGTTGTGTATGGATCTGCTAGGTCTTCTGTTTTACGCAGATTGGATACTGTGCATCACTCTGCTTTGAGAATATGTTCAGGTGCATTCCGCACATCACCCGTCCCGAGTCTTTATGCCATTTGTCAACAATTGCCTTTAGACCTGAGACGGATGCAGCTGTCCCTCAATTACTACACAAAGGTTATGTCAGATAGGCATCATCCTATACGTTCCTTGGCTTTTATTCCTGCACTAAAAAGATTGTATGATGCTCGACCTTACAGCATCCATCCTTTTCTCACTCGAACTAAAGTCAAATTATTTTTGACAGACCTATATGATGTCCCTTTTATTAAAACGGACTTACAATCATATCCACCCTGTTATGATCCACAGATTAATATTATTAATCCATTTGCTCAATTTAAAAAATCGGACACAACTTCAACGGTTTTACAACAGCTGTATCTATCTCATCGCTGTACTCATCATATACGCCTGTATTTACGGATGGTTCTAAAAGTGCAGGACATGTTGGCTGTGGCATATTTTATGCTAATACCAGTTATAGTTACAGCCTCCATACGTCCTGCTCCATCTTTACCGCTGAAGCTACGGCTGTTCATCAAGCCCTTCAGCTAGTGAATACAGAGCAGTTTAATAAAATCTGCATGTATACTGACAGTTTGAGTGTTTTAGAAGCGTTGAAAAACTATAACATTTATTATCCAGTTGTGTCCAAGATTTTCGGAGCATTGCATTCCCTTGCTGGTAAGGGTTATGACATCATTTTCTGTTGGATCCCAGGTCATGTAGGTCTAGAGGGAAATGAAAAAACGGATGCAGCCGCTAAATCTGCATCGTCCTCACTGCATTCATCTGTCCCTCTTTTTAAGGTGAAAAGGGTTGTAAAAAGATTTATAAATTCTCTTTGGCAGGAGTCATGGAGTATGCGGGTCAAAAACAAACTGTGTGCCATCTTTTCATACATCATCCCATCATCAGTTTTACCGTTACGAAGAGCAGATGTCAGATTGACTCGCCTTCGTATCGGACACACACGTTTCACACACAGACATTTGTTTTTAAGTGAAATAAATCCATGGTGTGAAACGTGTGATGTACCATATACAGTTACTCATATTTTAATTTCATGTCCATATTTTAACATATACCATTTTAAATATTTTGCCTATGACCTTTTAACCATGTATGATTTAGTGTGGGAGCCACCCCACCGAAACCTTTTTTCCTTTTTAAGGAAAATTGGTTTCCTTAATTTTATTTAAATTTGTGGAATTTTATTTTATTTTCATTTACTTATACCATTTTAGATTTTAAAATAAATATATACATTTATTTTTGTGTTTTAACTTTTTAACGTTGAGTTTGGGTTTTGTCTAAACATAAATTCTCTTTAAATCTTAATTTTTGGCACAGCTTGTCCTTTTTGGACCTGGTGCCACAAAACCCATCCTACCAACTCTAAATTCTTAACAATTTTATCATTTATAAAGTTTTATTTATGTGTTTCTAGAAATTTATATAAAACATGATTATAAATTAAGTTTATAGTATCTTAAATAGCTATTAAATAGCTATCTTAGATAAATTTAATGCCCTTGTTAAATCAGCCATTATAACTTAATGGATTCTCGTATTAATCTGAATAGGTGTAAACATAAGAAAAACAGTTTTTCATTGCTGGAAATTAACATATTCAAGGTTAACCAATCAGTTCACTCTCAAATGAATTTTATTGGTGGCATAAAAATTATATTCCCACTTTTTATTCTCTAGTTTTAGATAGCTACATAAGTTGTAAAACTCAGTGTATTTATGCAAATACCGTGTGCCATTTCAAAATTTTAACTGCCATCTTGAATTTGAATATTGCTGGATTTTCAACATAATTTTTCTCATTAATTTCTGTTATTTTAAATTACTTATTTTTAAACATTTTTTTAATTCCAGTATTGATGGGGAAAGAAAATACATTTTAATAATATTAGTATGACTTTAATCTATAAATTTGGCACTTCTTTAATATAAGCTATTTTATTTTTATTTACTCTGATTCTCAAATTCACTCTTTGAAGAGTTGTAAACTGGTAATTAAATGTTTAGTCATCTGGGTATTTTTTTTTTTAATATGTTTGTAGTAATTACTTGTTTGTCTGAATTGAAATACTCTTTATTTCCCATTCCATTTTTCTTTTGCCCTTCTTACAATGATTTTGAGATGTAACTTTGGCTTGAATTTCATATAAACTGTCAAAATTCTAATAGTTGAAGCATTACTAATTTTTAATTAAAAAAAAAAAAAAAATTATCTGCCACAATTGATGACTACAGTTTTTTTAACAAATATTTTTTATCTTAATGTAAAGTTTTAGTACTTATAAAATGTATATATTTGTAAAATAAGTATTTTATATTTAACATAATCATATTTATTTGTTTCTATAATTTTGCATTGGGAATAAAAGAAACTGTAACATATCTTTTATAAAATTTTGTTAAAAATTTTAATATTTGCTTATAAGTATAAATCAGGATATTATAAGTTAGACTTTATAACATGTAATGTAATTTTTAGTAGTTCTTGTTTAAGAGAGAAAATGTATAAAAAGCTTATTATGGATAGAGAGATATTTAATTTTTTAAAAGAAAGTGTAGTAGGTATTCTCAGAAATAAGACTTGAAATTAAAATGCTCTTCTATTTTGGAAGACCATCAAATAATTGCCAACAAAATTACCAGCTAGTTAAAAAAATTTCATGCTAGTTGCATTTGATAGCAGTTATGTGATTAAATAACTCTTTTCTATGTAATCCTACACATTCCTTTTTTTGTGACTGATACTGATTGTTTCAAATTTCTTTGTTTCTTGATTTGTTGTTCATTTTTACTACTTGTAATTTCTTTCTTTCTTTTTCTTTTCTTTCTTTCTTTTTTTTTTTCTTTTCTTTTTTTTTTTTTTTTTTACCATACGTTTCATAATTTGGGAATGCCTATTAAAAACAAAAGAATCTTTTATGAGTAAAAATTAATTACCATTTTTTTTTTGGTTTGTTGAAAAAAATTTGCCAGTAGTCCCTTGAAATCAATCAATACCAAAGTAAATTACTTGAACTTTTTGAAATTTTCCTAGTGATGTTAATATTATTAAGAATAAAGATTTAAAATCCAAAAATCATTAATTAAAGTAATTTTAACTAAAATCCTATGGCTTAGTGCAGGTTCAGACTTGTGATCTCGCTAAATCTCCAAGTTTAAATATTACTTGCTCACTCAATCTCCAATTGTCCGTGTAATTAATTGTTCACTCAATTTCTAACTTAAAATATAGTGAACTCAAGAAATTTTCGAATTTGAATATCTGGTTTTCCAATATTTTATTAGACTTACTTATTACAGAAATACTTAACTAAGTACTAGGAGCTTAATTTCACATATTTTATAAAAATATAAAGCATTAACTAAAATCAATACTCCACTCTATTCACACATGAAGTCAATAATATATGCATGATCAATTTTTTTTAATTATTTCCTATTAATTGAATGAACAGATCTTCTTTAAAATATATAATATTTAACATTATCAAGTATTTATTAACAAAGTGGCCATAAATTTAAATCAAAAATGTAAGTAACAAATTTTTAGGAAAATTTGCATTCCAATTAACCTAGCAGTGGTGCCTTAAAAAACATCCTGTGCAATAGATTCGAGCAGGAGTAAAAAATAGGGAAATTTTAAATAAATGATGCAAATGAAATATTTTTTTATTAACTGAGAGAGTCTGTGCACAATTTTAATTAATCAAGTGCATCTACAAATAAAATTGCATTTATAATGACAGTCTTTAAGTTCCATAGCAAATACACACTTCATCTCAAGCGTTTCTAATTATATTTAATAAAAATATTTTTGTTGATTGAAATTTTATTTAATATACTAATACGTATAGTACTCACTCAATTGTCACTTGTTGAAATATCGTCTCCATAGGTAAGATAATAAAGTCTTTGCAAAAACTCTCAATTTAACTTAAATTTAAAATTAATAATTATAACTTTTGAAAAATATTTTTAGACTTCAAACAAAATTGAAGATATGAATTAAAAGCATAAACACACCATATTAATTTTCAGCCTTATCTAAACATACCATTTGAAATCACTAAAATATATATGCTTGATAAAATTCTAGAGATACTAAAACAATTAAATTTTGTAGTCTATGTCCATTGAAATTTGTCACAGAATGACAGATACTTTTATGCACTTGAAAATACATTGAACAGAAGAATTTTTCCAGTGCAATAATCTACTGATTTAGGGCATTTGGCACCCACACATTTGATGTCATCGTCATTATACTACAACCTTTGTAGGAGCCTAACTCTTCCTCTGGATCTAAATATGCAAAGATTTACATTTACAATTCTTCTGATTGTTCTAGTTATCTTTAGTCTTCCAACATGAACTAGCCATGATTTTTTCCTTGACAATATATTTTCCTGTAAGAATCACAAATTTCTTTACATACTGAAGTGCCACTGCATTAGGGATAGCAAGGATTATGCAAATTGTATAGTGCTGCGCTTCATTTATGCACAAGTAAGGATGCTGTGGTAACTGCATTTATAGTATGTACTGTGGTTGTTGGAATTGCCAGTATGGTTAAACTGCCTGATTTAGATGCCTTACATTGCGAAGAAATAGTAGGTGCGCAATGCATGGACATTCAATTACCAAAAGTGTCGGAGAACTTGGATTTTCAAGGTTGACAGTGTCAAGAATATTTGGATGGTGGAAAAAAAAAAAAAACTAGCAATTGAGCAAACTGCAACAGTTAACCTTGACAGTGCTTGGTGACAGACATCTCAGGTGTGTTGTACAAGCCAGCAAAACCAAACATTAGCTCAAATTTTACCATCCAGTTGAATGACAGTGCTAGTGGTACTGTCAACAACTATGTAACAACTGTGTAATAAACTATGCAACCCTCGCTTCACTGTATAATTTTCAGGATCTGTAAACCTACAAGAGTACAAGAGCACAGAAATTGGAGCATAGAGAACTGGAAATGAATAGCATAGAGTTATAAATCTCAATTCCAACTATTTAATGCTGAGCATATGATATCACTCATGAAGTCATGTATCCTGCATACTAAGTTCGAACATTACAAAGCCATGATGGCACAATCATGGTATGAAGTGTTTTTTCATGGCATTGTTTGGGATCTTTAGTGTGTGTACCAACCTTTTTCAATTGTAATTGGTTTGTAATTTGATTAATAGTGTTGTTGGGTGTTTGATCACCTCTATTTGCACGCTTATGCTCTTCTGTGATCTAGATGGTTGTGGAGATTTCCAGCAAGACATCTGTACCTCTCACCAGTCCCAGTTGGCTACTGGCTGGTTGTGAGAGCATTCCTCTTACTTTCTGTCATTAATTGGCTACTTGGAAGCCAAGACCTAATCCTATTTGAGCATATTTAAGATGTTATGGAACAAGGCATGAAAGGCCATTACAAGCACCAATGAACTTTATTGATTATGGACAGCTTTAGCCAATATTTGGCAAGCCATTCCTCTGGAACATTTCCAGAAACTTGTTAAATCTATGGCTCATTGTTTGGCAGCCATTTTTTTCTCCCCTATGCTCAGCAAGAATCTGTTTCTAGTCTAGTAGAATTATTGCTTTAGATATTTCTTTAAGAATTATTAAAGTAATATATCTACATAACTATTGCTTTATAGACCCCTTACTTTAGATAATTCTTTAAGTATTTAAACAATAAATAACAACCTGCCAGTCAAGTTGTTAACACTCTGTACTTTGATTCAACAGTTTGTAGGCTGAAATCCTGCCTTGGATATGGGTGTTTGTAGTGGCTTAAAATTATTTATTGAAACTGTTGATCCCAATCTAATCAGCCCTAACCTTGTGTGCAAAGATTGGCACAGCTTGTCTTTTTTGGACCTTGCATCACAAAACCCAACCAACCAACCTCGTGTGCGAAGATTGACTAATGAACTACAAATAAACCAAACTATAATAATAAATCTACAGATGACTCTAACGAGAATTTTATTTCTATTTAATCATACATCATTCTTTAGATAATTCTTTAAGAAATATCTAAAACAATAAATCTGCAGATGACTTTGTAAACAAGGATCTTCAGCTTTCTATTTAACTCGGCAGAAGGTGTGCTTCTTATACTGACATTAAAGGTTGCTAACGATGACTGGTTTAACTCAATCAGGTTTTATTAAACCATGATTCTTGTTGACTGTAAAGCAATAATTCTATTCTTAAGGAAACGTTTTTAATGTTTAAAAAAATAAAACATTCATAAATTATGAAAGCAGAATGACATGCTTGTATTAAAGATTTTAAATCAACATACATTTCTAATAAACATAAGTTGAATGATTTTTTCTAAAAAAAAAAAAAAAAAGTATCGCATTTTGTGTGATAAATTATAGTTTTATTATCCCTGAACCTAGGTATGTAACACAATGGCTTTTGTTGGGTTTTGGACTTTTTGTTGAATATTCTGGTTTACTTGAATAGATTTTATTCTTGGCAGAATTTTGTTACAAAGAATAAGCAAAGTTCTTGTTTTCATATGTGGTTCTGTAAGAGGTAATCTTAAGCATTTAAGAAATTTCTTTGTTTAAATGAAATATACTATTTTGCACCAGTATATTCTTTAAATAAATTTAACCAAATTAGGATATTTAGGCTATTAATAAATATAATTTATCTTCTACTTTTAATGAGTAGATTGTTTTTAAGTGTATAGTATAACAGGGGATTTTTTGTGCCTAAAACCGCATTTCTACACAAGGCCTCTCCTTTTGCCACTTATCTTTCAGACATTATATTCACTGAGAGAATCAAAAATTTTAATTGATTTGATGTCTAATTTTCATCATTGATATATGCATAAAACACTTAGAAAGTTTCTAGCTCTCATGTAATAGGGGTTATTTAACAGTGTTACCAGACTTAGACCTATCAAAAATCATTCTCTAGAAGTAGGGAGATTCAAAACCTACTTCATATGTCATGAACATCAGGTTCCTCTGGAGCATTTTTAGGATTGGTTCAAGCTCTTCATTAACTTTCTTCTGACAAACTGACTTCCAAATGGTTAGTGATCTTGCCTTTGGTTCTGCAGTTCATGTGTTGGATTCCCACCACAGGCATGGATGTTTATAGTGATTTAAAATTCTCTTTAAACTGTAGGTCTCAATTTAATTAGCTCTGTTGTGCGGAAAAGATAGTTGAGGAACAAACAAATCAAAACTTAACCAACTTACTTCTTGTACTAGATTTCATAAAAATCGGTAATCTTAGGGATCTTGTCCTATTTGCTAGATTGGGGGATTAGCAACAACAATAACACATCTCCATAATTCCAAGTACAAAAATGTTTGAAATGAAAAGCACATTATATTTAAAATCATATGAATTGATACATCCATTTTTAAAAATTACTAATACAATAATTTTACCTGACCTTATATGTTTGGTTTCTACATCCATTATTGTAGAATAAAGAAAATTAAATGAATAGAATAAACCAATTTTTTGGAATTTAAAGCTAGAAATTTTCTTTTAAATAAGACTGAACCTTACAAAATAATTTATCTATTATGTGAACACCTGCATATAATATATTAATATTTTGTCACCAATATGTATCATACTATATATATATATATATATATATATATATATAATATGCATAATTCCTTATAATACATATAAAGATTTGTGGTTGATCTACCTTATATCTGTCTGCTGTGGAGCCAGAGAACTAGTGAAGTGGTTTCACTTTCATTTAGTTATGATCTAAGAATTCATTTCCAAATCTGATATGAATCCTTGCACCTTAACTTTGTTCTCTTTCTTCCAATATTTTAATTGTTAAGTTTTAATAAATAGTTTTATTGAAATATCCATGCAACCTTCTTACTTCATTGTGTATAACCCTCTAATATTTTCTAACAATTCACTTAAAGATTTAAAAATATTGCTTGTGTTTAGAAAATGAAAAATCTGTAAAATTAATGAAAAATGATTGGTTTAACTTTAATTTTATTACGATTAATTCTTGCCAGCACATTTACTTTTATTTCTGTTTTATGCATTTTTGAGCAAGAAGAAAAATGCTACAAGTTAAAAAACGTAAAATAGTTTATTAATTAGTCCAATTTTTTTTTTTACTTAAATGGATTTTAAGTTAGTGTACTGCTTTATTATTTTTAACATTTCTGCAGATGAATCTATTCATTTATCACAAATAATTTTAAGAAAATTTCTATTGGATTGTCTGATTAGTTAGTACAGTGCTAAGCATCCTGTATTGTAGTTTATTATATATATATATATATATATATATATATATATGTGTGTGTGTGTTGTATATATATATATATATATATATATATATATATATATATATATATATATAATAGAAAAAAGTTCACATTCTAATATTTGTATTGTTGTACAGTGAAAGATTTTTTATTTTTGTTGATGCATCTGGATGAATGCCTGGAAATAATCTTGATCTCTTGCTATTTGATATTTAAATGTCCTTTAAAAAATATACTGATAGGTAAAATTTGTAATAGCTTTTTCTTGTTCATTTGTCTATCATAAAACAAATGATGCACAAAAATTACAAAAGTTATAATTAAACTTAATAAAGTTTAATTATGACTATTATATCTTAATAAAAATGTAGTTAGTTAATAAAATCCTGTTAAAGTTGTCATTTATATTTTTTATGTAACAGGCGAAATTGATTTAAAATATTGCATGTAAGTTCAAAAGTTTATTTTATGTAAATTTTGAACTCTTGTTTCATCAAGTATTACTCATCACTGAGTAATGTATGACGAAATGTATGTCATTTATGAGTGAATCTGTTATGGATGTAAATTTCAGAAAAGCTAATTGTTTGATTAAAAAAATATTTAATGTTTTTTATGGCAGAACTGCTTTAATATAAAATAACTATCATAATTTTCTTTTAGATTCTTGTCTCCATCATCCAGGGTTACCTGTTTTTCATGATGCCTATAAAAAATGGTCATGCTGTGATAAAAAAACTACTGATTTTACAGAATTTCTTAATATAAAAGTAGGTTTTAACCTTTTTTTAAATTTAAAAAGTAACTAGTTTTGTTAATCAAGCTTCAATTATTCAGATATTGGTAATTGCATCAATTTAATATTTTCAAAAATGTTATTGTGCAATAGAATATTGAAAAAATAAAATCTAGTTAACAATTTGTTAAAACTAAGTTATTTATAAAAATCCTATAATAATAATTCTAGGTAAAAAAATATATATATATATATATATATATATTAAGATTTCAATAACACTGACTAAGTGGAATTGATTTAAAAAAAGAATAAAACATTTTCTATATACATTGACTTATGGTTAATTGACACATTGACTTATGAACTAGACATTTTTATTTAAGTGCTTGTTGGGGTTGCAAGGTGTAAGAGGGCATTTCATGATAAATGAAATAAAATGGAAAAATGACAGATCTTACATTGCTTCAAAAAGGAGTATTGTTGGAGCATGTTTAGCGAGGGCTCCTGATTTCAGAAACAACAAATCTCACTGGGCTCTCAAAAGCAGCGATATAACAGGTTTTCAAAAGTTTGAAAAGTTGTCAGCAGTCCTTGTCTTGAAGATGTAATTGTGGTTTCAGCAGAGTTTTCCAAGAGTTTGCTTAGTGCTATCTGATGAGTGGCAGAGTAGGAAATCTACTGTGCTTTAAATGCTAGAAGTCCTCAATGTAGGCTGGGAAAATCAGACAGTTACCTGGAACTAGAACTTTTGATTTTGTTTATCTGCTAAATGTAAAGATATTGAGACTGGATGGAGTTGTCGTGTCTGAGAAAGAAGAACTGTTGGTTTTTTTATTACTTGGGGTAGCAGAAGCCTCACTCCTGATCATTGTAAACTATATATATCTTTTAAAAATATGGATTAATGTCTGAATTAATATTTATGTGTTAATCTGAAATGTACCAAGAATTTGTTTTGTGTTATTCAACTGTCCTGGAAATGACAGGATCGTGAGAACATCACAGTGACACATTCAATAAGATGTGTTCTGGATAATTAAAAAATTGTTGGGCACTAATTATAGAAATTCATCTATAAAACAGTGAGTTTGCACAATTTGTGTGTTTCTCATTTCATTAAGAGCCTATAATTTTTTAATTACGTATGAATTAAAGAAATTTTGTGTTAGAATTTTGCTTAGTTTCTTTTTAGGTTTTAATTAAAAAGTCTGTAATATATTAATTAATGTTTTTTTAAATATTTGAAAAATCAAGGTAGAAAAATATGTATAATGTTTAAAGTAATTTAGATATTGTTTAAGGTTTGATATAAGTTTCAAAGCATTATTGGTTATTTGACATTTGTTCATTAATATTAAGTAAGGTTTTATTTTTCTAATGTTAATGATATATCTTAATAAAAATATATTTTTGAAATTTGTTTATTCACACAAATTGATGTTGAAAAATAATTTTGCTGGTAATTATGAATTTCTTAATTTATGTGTATTAATTTAAAAGCTGCTGTATTATTTAATAGTAAATTGATGAAATTTTATTGTTGGTTTAATGTGTACTAGATATGATATAAATATTTTTTTCTAGAATTTCACAATCATTCGGATATAGTGTTTATTATTTAGCTGGTATAAGATTGTTGAATAAGAAATTATTACAAGAAAATTACAATGCTTTTTAATTATGTCTCCTTTTACATTAAGAAGTAACAAACTTTAAAATTAGTCAATGTTAACTTCAAAATTAGTCAATGTTATAATTAATATTAATTTATTATTGGATTTAATGTTTATGTAAAGTATTAAATTTAGATTTTTAATTTTGATTAAAAGAAGAAAGAATGGAGTATTTTAAGAGGCGAAAGTGATACATATAAATGTATATTCTAGAAATTATTATACTGTTTTATTATGTTACATTGTTATGATTAATAATTTTCCTTGATATTGGTTTATTTAAACTGGAATTATGATTCTTATATGTACATTCTTTAGCATATTTTTTGATTGTGATTATTTATGAATGTGCATTATATGACTGAATTTTGGCATTATGTTGATATGAAGATCGAAATTATAAAGTTTTCAATATAGATTAAGTATTTGAGATAATTTTTATTTGTGGTGCACTAAGAAAATGAAAGTGTTTTTTATTGGTGCAAGAAATGAAGGCGATTCATGTGAGTTTAAATGTTTTTTTTAAGGTTTGGTAATTTGCCATAACATTAAATTGTTAAAATGGCATTCACGTTCTTAAGTAAAGCTCAAAAGGAGGATCTGTTAATCGTTTGAGTGCTGAAGAGTTTTCTCATATATATATGTGCTAAAAGTGCAGAATGAAATGCGTAGTAATTTTTTTTACCACTGTATTTTAATTCTTATATTATTAAAAACTACAATTGAATAAAATGAATAAAAACTGCGATTGATATGAATTCATCTGCTCTCATTAGATGCGAAAATTATACTAACCAACAGCAGCGCCTCCGCATCTTCGGTACAAAATAAGAGAAGCGCTATCGCGCTTCTCCGCATTTTTTGTGCATAACAAGTGACGCGCGATAGCGCTTTGCCACTCTCAAACGGCAATTGGCAAGTGCATCAGGAGAATAGATTTCTCCGGGTGCTAAAATAATAGATTTAAAAAATGTAATTACAAAATATAAACAATATGAAGAGTCATTTTTTTCAAGAATTAATAATCATAATTTCTGATCAGGTAAAGAGAGAGAGAGCGCCAAATCTGTTGAGAAAGAATAAGAAGTAGAAGAGAAACAAAGGGAATGTGAGCATGAAATTAAAATGCGTGAATAAGAATTAAAAGAAAAGAAAGAAGAGAGCAATTCGAAAATCACTGTCGAATGTGAACAGGTTAAATTAGGAAACACTTTTCTAGGTTTTTTTTTTTAAGCATAATGAATGGTGTAATTTTAGATCCCCTGGAACAAGCAAAAGAATTGCCTTTCTCTTTTTCCATCATGCAGAAAGAATGTTCAAGCTTTTTGAAGTACTCGAGCAGTACGAAGGGAAAATTATTTTACAGTGTTTAAAGTGTTGTGCTTAGGGAATAAATGCTATACTGTCTGTAAAAGATTTAGATCAATATGATAAAATCAAAAGCTTCATTTTAAGAGAAAATCAAATAACTCCTTTACAACACAAGAAGAATTTTGATTCTTGTTATAAATTACAGAATGAAAGTCATGCTCAATATGCTTCCCATGTTGAAGCTGCATTAGAACTGTATTTTAAAATCAAGAGGTGTAGAAACATTAGCTAAACTTAAAGAACTTCTTGTAGCTGACAAAATAAAAGAGACTTTGCCTACTCATGTAAGGTCATAAATATTTTTTAAGGAGACTGAAAAATGGCTTTAAGATCCTGAATTGCTGAGGAAAATTGACAATTTCTTAGTTTCAGTACCAAAAAGTTTCGTAAGTAATTCTCACAGTTATACCAAATTTAATCCAGGCGTACATGCAACAAAACAGAACAAAATTGTAAGGAAACCTTTTCCAGCAGAAGTAAAAATTTCAGTAAAAAGAAAGAAAATCACAATTATCAAAAGATCCTAAACCACAACCACAGAATCGTTTTGGAAGTGATATTGCAAGTTGTGCTCCAGGTAAAAAATTATTAAAGTGTTACAAATGTCTAGAAGGTCATTTGAAGGAATTTTGCCTGTAGGTGATACCGTACAATACTGTGGAAGTCAGTAGCAATAGAAGAAATGTTGCAGTCAAGTGGGAAAATTTACTTGAGACCTGCAACTGGATCTCTCGTTGAAGGAAAGCATGTCTCTATTCAATTTAAATTTGAGTCAGCAAATGATATCAGGCTGGATATCATGGTGCATGCTGCAGTTGTGTTAGGATTGCATGAGCAAGGTTTGATCACTCCTAGGTTTTTCACTTTCCTGAAGGAACAAAGAAAAAAATATCTCTGGGAAGAAATCATTAATATGAATGAGAAAGATGAAGTTTCAAAGAATATTTTCAATGTGGAAGGAAGAAAAACAGAAGCAAACCAAGAAATAGTTGAATTAGAAAATTCTGGATCAGAGTTTCAACTACTCCAGGAGAAAGTAACTTGCTAAATGAAGAAACAATCACTATTACATATGAAGAAATAATTGTCCAATTTTACAAGCAAAAATATTAAGAAATGAATAGCTGTCTCGTACTGCATTAAGTCAGTATTTTGAAGATGCCAGACAATTGAAGTACAATTACTGGCTAGAATCAGATTTACTGTACCACAGAGGGAATGTGGTGGGATAGAAATATGTACAGCTTGTTGTTTTAGAATGCAGAAAAAAAAAAGAAATTTTTAGCTCACAAAACACCAACAGGAGGACATCTAGCTGTCAGTAAAACCAAGGAAAGATTTGTAATGTCATTTTGGTGGGAAGGTAAACCAAGAGATGTAAAATGTTTGTGGGAATCTTGTTACAATTGTAAACTATGGAGGAAACCACTGCAGAGTGAAAGACAAAGAACCTATAGAAGCTGTTGGTAGACCAGAATCACCCTTTCAAGTAGTGAATGCTGATATTTTAGGGCCTATTAAATCTTAGTCTTCCAGGGGACATCAGTATGCTTTGTGTGTTATGGATCAGTGTAGTCAAAGGCCAAAAGCAATTCCTATCAAATCTTTGACTGAAAAAGCGACTTATGATGCCTTAATGGAAATTTTTACGAGGACTGGCATTCCTCGAATTATTGCTATGGATAATAGAAGCAATTTTGCTGCCAAGTAAACCCAAGAATTTCTCAAAAGATAAGAAACTACCAAAATTTACTACACCAAGTTATCCACAGAGTAATGGATTGATAGAATGATGGATTGGCACTATAAAGTCAATGTTACATCATGCAATAAGGTTGCAAGGTAGAGAATAGGATAAGCAATTGGCTTTTCTCTTGTCTATCGTAAAGTGCTAAATACTACTACTGGGGTCTTGCCATACTTATTAGTTCATGGATACTCCCAGTAAAACCTTTAGCTATTTTAAAATCCACATGAGAAGATGAAGTTGTTCTGCATCAAGTTATTGGCGAATCAATAACCCATAATCTTAAAAAAATTTGAAATGGATTGCAAAATTCTGTGAAATATGCCAATGAGCACATCAGAAGTCAACAGGAAAAATATGTACATTATCATAATTTAAGATCCAAATCAAAGGAATTATGTTTTGGAGATTTAATAATCAAAGGAATTATGTTTTGGAGATGTAATAATCAAAGGAATTATATGTTGGAAGAATTATGTGTAATTCCAGACTCTACAAACGAATTTTGTTCCAGGTGGAAAGGTCCAAGTGAAATTGTAGAACAGAAGTCGCTACACTCCTACATTGTAAAATTACTGGATGGAAGCATTTGTCACCTGCATCAGAATAAGCTAAGGTAATATATCCAGCCAATTAATACTGTGGGCATAATTTGTGAAGCTATTGAAGATTTTGGCTAGCTTCAACCTGTACCACTAAGAAGCCATGGAGAAATAAAGGAGGCATAGAAGCAACAAGAAGAAAACACTGAATGGTCAAATTTATCTCTGAAACAAAAGACTCAGCTGTCAACAGTTCTCAAGGACTACAGAATTGTATTTAATGGTGAATTGAAGTAAGCTAAGGTTCAACCTCACAAAAACCTTAAAACCTGGAATCAAAAGGAAGCAGCCATATACATACAGAATCCTTGAAACCTCAAATGGAAAATTAAATGAGGGAACCATTGGACTTAATAGAACCATTTTTTGCAGAGATGGTTTATCGTCTTGTATGTGTCTCAAAGAAAGATGAAATGATTCAATTATGTGTTGATTATCGAGGACTAAATTTTGAGTCTAAAATATCTCCATTTCTATTGCAAAATTCAGAATTACATTTCAAAGCTTTTGTGGCAAAGTGTTTAACAACTCTAGATATCCTCAAGGGTTATTGGGGAATTCCATCAGATAAAAATAGCCCAGAACTAACCAATTTTATTTCAATTAAGGCCCAGTATCAATGGAAAATGGCATTTATGCTTGCTGGTACTCCACTGCTTTTCATTAAATTATGAATTAGAGTCTAAGATCCATTGATTTTGTCATTTCCTGGATGATATCATAATTTATTCATAGAGTTAGGATCAACATTTTAGTCATATAAGAGCTGTCTTACAAACCTTGAAAAAATGGAATTTTACTGCAAATTTAGCAAAGTGTTGTTGTGTTGTTACTTATGATTCTTGGCAAAGCAAATTCCACTTGTCTTAGACTTGGCAAATGAATCCGGACAGTACATGCCCAATCCTGATAAAATTGCTGCAATCAAAAACTTAAAGTTCCCAAGAATAAAGAAAACCTTTAGATCGATATTAGGACTGTTCAACTATTATAGGAAATATGTGCCTCCTTATGAGATTATTGCTAAGCCCTTAAAAGACTTGACACCTGATTTGAATAAGCGATTTGAACTCCACACAAATGCTTCAGTTACTGGCATTGGAGCCTGTTTAATGCAAAGAGACATAGACGAAAATTCTAAACCTATAACCTTCGCCAGTCAGAAACTAACATCAGTGATAACTAAATGGAATACCATTGATAGAGAAGCATATGCTGTAATCTGGGCTGTAGGTAAGTTTGAAGCATGAATTTTTGGAACTCTTGTAAATTAATTCACAGATCACAGTCCTCTGAAATATCTTACAGAAAGCATCCCTAAAAATGCCAGATTACAGAGATGGTCATTGGCTCTCTGTTGATATCAAGTCACAATAGCTCATATATCCAGTAATAATGTTATAGTTGATGCCTTCTTAAGAGTTTATGAGGGTGATTAAATATTTATATTTTTTTCATTATGAATGTTGTAATAAAGAGAAAATATTTTATGATGTATTAAAATACTTATATTTAACATACAATTTTATGGAATTGTTTCTATTTTTGTTTATTAATATCTATCAGTTTTAATTTACATAAGATGTGTGTGGATAATGTTTGTATAGTTGTGATTTTTTTTATATTATTGATTTTTTTATTTACTTAACTTGGAATATTGTTGTGCAACAAACATTTCATATTTCTAATCAAATTAATTTTTTTTTAAATGATAGTAACAGTAGTTGAATATAGGTTATTTTTCCATTAAAACAGATTAAGAAAAAAAAACATAAGCTCAAGCATGTGAGCAAATGTGTAAGCATTTACATTTTTTTATTTATTTGGCTCTTAATGGAATGGTGAGGAAAGGTAAGAGCATTCTAAAGAATGTGATATTGTGAGCATTTATTTTGTTCCCTTGATTCTTCATAGTTTCCATATGCTGCGCAATGGAAACTGGAGGGAAGGTGTGAAAGTCAGATAGTTAATTAAAACTAGAACTTTTGATTTAATTTTCTGCCTGGGGTAGAAACACTAAGACCGTATGGAGTAGTCATGTTAGAGAGAGTAGAACGATTGTTTTTTATATTACTTGAGGTAGCGAAATTCCCATTTCCGGTCGTTGTAAGTTGTATATATCTTTTTAAAATATGGATAAATGTCAATTAATGTTTATGTGTTAATGTGAAATAAATGTGTTTCGGGTACCAAGAATTCATTTTGTGTTATTCAACTATCCCGTCGATAAGAGGATCGTGAGAACATCACATTGGCTTTCTCTAAAAATTTTAGTTTGAACTACATGTAGTTTTTTTTTGTTAAGTTTGTGTTTACTATGTGTTTAGTTTGAACCATCTGTAGTAGATGAGAATATATAATTTGGTGCCTGTGAAAAAACCACTCAATGAGTCATGAAAACTCCTGACTCATTGGCAGTGGTGTTGGGAACAAAGGAACTTGACATCAGAAGATAAGAAACTGGTAATTTTATGTAAATCACACTCACCTTATTTTAAAGTAATGTAAAATGTTGAATTTGTTGAGAACCTCACAAAGCCATAAATACATTTTGTTTGTTTTTTTTTACTCTGTGTTAGGTCTAGTGGTGTAGTATTATAGGGCATGTTCTGGGATGGAAATAGTGCCCTTGTTTTCTTTGAGGATAAACAAACATACAAGATATAATTAAATACATCAATAAGTCAAATACACCATGTGATGTTATATTTTTACTCTGACTGTGAAGGGTACATCATGGATGATAATGCAACTATACCTCATGCTGGAGGTTTACAAAATTAGTTCGCTGAACATCAATCTGATTTCCAATACTTTCCCTGCTATTGAGAACCTGTTGGATCCTAGAGAATATGTGGAGCGTTATAGAACCCGATAGAAAATATGTGGGATATAGTAGAAACATATTTAACAACACTCTTCACTTTTTTCTAATTTACGAGATCTAAAAAGCTGCATAGCTAATGCATGATATTCTCTAGATATAAATTAAATGCAGAAGCATATAGTCTTAATACTTTAAGGAATAAGAATTATTATTCATATAATAATGGTCTTATATACTGATCTTTTCTAATTTATTGACCAGTGTGTGTATAAATATAAATAGGTCATGAGAGTAATGAGCAAACAACAAATAAATTTTATATTTTGCCATGTTTTTAAGAGATTGGCTAACATCAAAGGATTAATAAATAATTTGATTTTTTTAAATTTTTTCATTGAAAATTGTAATAATTATTATAGTTTGTTATCCAAGAAATAAAATTTATGTTTCAGTATATGTTATTTAACATTAATTTTATTTATCTAAATGCCAGTAATTTCTAATAATCACATCTTTTCCACTATCCTATCCTTTTTTCTTTGCAACAAAAAAGTTGTTCCAAATTATTTTAATTCTTTTGTCCTTTTAAAGTTTTATGTCATATCTGATTTAATATAAGAAAATTTTTATTTTGCTGTTAAAAAATAATTTTAAAATGAAATTTATAACGTAGTTTGATATAGGTTTTTGCTTAAATTAAAATTTACTGTTTTTAATAATAAATATATAAAATATTAGGTTTTTTCATCAGTTAATATTTGTATTTTTTTATCTGAAGTTGTTTTCAATTGGATTAATCATTATTTTTTAAAATCTTTCAGTTAAGTATTCCAAGTAGTTTGACTTTAGGTACTTATTTAGAAAATTTCCTAGTATAAAAGAATCATTTCTCTAATCTGTTTAATCAAATATATAGAAAAATGTTTGTTAATTCTAGAAAAAAATACACTATCTTTTTTTCCTAAGTGAAAGAATAAGTAAAGAGAGTTTAATTTTTTGTTTGTGAAAAAAAGGTGTGTGTGTAATTTTTATAGAGAAATTTGAAAGACATTTGTTGGAGAATTTTTAAGGGAAAATTCATGATTACTTATAATTATGATTATTTTCTTCTAAGCTTTGCACATTAATATGTTTAATAATTCACATATCGTATTAAAAAAATTATTTGGAAAGTACTTTAGTTTTTACCATCAGAGGACTTAATTGTATTTTTTCAAAGCCAACTTTATATTTAAGCTACATAATCATATATTTTGATAATAAAGCAAGGTTTGTGTTTTTGAGAAAACTCAATTAATTGTGCATAGCAGTTTTTATGTTGGTGGTTTGTCAGGCAGGGAAAATAAAAAAACAGCATTTTTGGCTGTTTTGCTATCAAAAAATTAATTGCTTTTCAAAAAAGAAAAAAATTGTGTATATTGAAATAACACTAGTTTCAAAATTGGTTTTCAGAATTTTGATCCAGTAGTTTTGTTTGTTCAATTCACACCACACTCTGGAAAGCCAATTGAAGCTGATGAAGACACAATAAAGACATTAATTTATGCAAATAACAGCTCACAAGTTAACTAATGGATTAAATGTGTCAATTTTTACCATTCATGATTATTATTTCAAATGCCTAGATTTCATCGCAGCTTGACATGGATTTCCCCAAGATAATGCAAGACCTCAAACAGGTTTGATAACTCATTAAAATTTTTTTGTTGTTGCTTTTCCTCTATCAAATGGTATATCAGCTTCAGAAGGCTGTTGATCACCAAAAAAAAATTGCTAATAATAAGGAAATTAGATGGGTTAAGTCCCCTTTAAGAAGTCTGATTCAACCCAGAATGTGATTTGTTGAAGCTGGATAGTGACAGCATTTTTTACAAATGGGATAGATTTTTCTGCCACAATCAAAGGAAACACACTCTTGGTGATCACTTGTTAGTCTAGCTGTACAGGGGAGCTGTGGTCACATAGCTGAGTGTCGGGGAATATCCCTGTGTATTAATGGTGCAAACATGGAATACACCATGCTGAATTGAGTTTAGATCTTTCATTTGAATATAGTTCTTGATAAGTAAGTGAAGAGCTGGTGGCCATTTCATTCTCACTACCCTCTTTGGCCAATCTATCATATTTCTGAAACCATATTGTTCAGATGGTAACAAATGATAGAAATCCAGAGAGTAATGAAGTCGTTCAAGAGACATTTTTTACAATAGTTTGCTAGTCATACTGGTTAGGCTCATAGGTCTAACTCTTGAAAGAGCTTTCCTCTTTTCCTTATTTTCTCATAAGAATAACAGTGAGTTTCTTCCAGTCTATAGGAAGCTGTCCACAGGTCCAAAAATGGCTTATAATGTCCAAAAACCTGCTTTCCATTTAATCCAAGGTTTATCAACATTTAGCTATGTATTCCATTAGAGTTAGGAGATTTGGGCAAATCCAAAGAAACAAGAGCTTAGAGTAATTCTTGAGAAGAAAATCTCCAAGTGAATTGTGACTTGGGAGGACCTAAAATATTGGGTTGTTCGGAAAGTAATTTCGTTTTTTCCCGTCAGAGGACTTAATTACGTTTTTTCAAAACCAATTTCACACTTGAGCCGCATAACCATTATATGTCTTGAGAGCTGATATTGCAAGGCTTGTGTGTGAAAAAGTTCTATTAATTCTACGCAATAGTTTTTGGTTGGTGCCCTTTTAAATATGGAGAGCAATAAGCAGCATTTTCGTCATATTTTACTTTTTTACTTCAGAAAAGGTAAAAATGCTGTCCAAGCGAGAAAAAAATTGACGGATGTATATGGAGAAGGCGTGTTAACAGTATGCCAGTGCCAGAACTGGTTTGCAAAATTTCAATCCGGCAATTTTGATGTCGAAGATGCACCACGGTCTGGAAGGCCGGTCGAAGCTGACAAAGATGCGATAAAGGCATTAGTTGATGCAAATCGGCGAATAACCACACGAGAGATCGGTGAGAGATTAAATTTGTCGAATTCGAGTTGCCGCGTGTGATTCGCTCCTCAAACGTCAAGAAAATTATCCATTTTTGAAGCGGATTATTACTGGGGACGAAAAATGGGTTGTATACAACAATGTTAAACGCAAGAGGTCATGGAGCAGAAAAGATAAACCGGCTCAAAGCGTGTTAAAAGCCAACATTCACCAAAAAAAGGTGATGCTCTCCGTTTGGTGGGATTTCAAAGGAATCGTTTTTTTTTAGCTTTTGCCGGACAATACAACGATTAATTCAGAAGTCTATTGTCATCAGCTGGACAAATTGAATGATTCACTTAAAGAGAAGAGGCCCGAATTAATCAACAGGAAGGGTGTAGTGTTCCACCAGGATAATGCGAGACCTCACACAAGTTTGGTCACTCGCCAAAAACTTTTACAGCTTGAATGGGACGTACTGCAATATCCACCATATTCTCCAGATCTGGCGCCTTCCGACTACTATTTGTTCTGGTTCCTGCAAAAGTTTTTGGATGGCAAAACCTTTACCTCAAATGAAGATGTCAAAAACCACCTGAACCAGTTTTTTGCCAGCAAGGACCAAAACTTTTATGAGAGGGGAATTATGTTACTGCCAGAAAGATGGCAAAAGGTGTTGGACCAGAATGGCCAATATATAATTTAATAAAATATTTATTCATTATACGAAAACTGTCTTTCATGTTCCCCCAAAAAAAACGAAATGACTTTCCGAACAACCCAATAGGTACTGCGTCAATCATTATGTTCTTTGCCTTTTTCTTAATAAGTCTGAAGAAGTTCAATGTACTAGTTTCTTGAGAAAATCTACTTTGTAAATTGGCTGTGATCTTATCATAAGGGGGAGAGTTGGCCAGTTAAGTTTGTTAAAATGTTGCAATTCTAAAATTATGGCTGCTCTTTGTTTATGCTTTTGATGACTTCTAAAGCTTAGAATCTGCCATTCTAGCATGAAGCTTATTGCACATCTCTCTCCATTTATCCATTTAGCCACTAGAATTATATACCCAGGCATTTATTATTATTTCTTTGAATTTAAGCCAGTTAGCAATTATATCATTAATCAAATGTTCTGAATTAATGAATTATTGTAAAGAGTTTCAGAATCAGAGCCTTAGCAAAGTTCCAGAAAGATTTTCTGATGAATTGAATGCACTGTTTTTCCTAATGTTATATACCATGTTTCCTATGGCTGCATTAGATTAAAATGTCTAATTCAGCTATAGGGAGCATGGTTAGCATATACCGTCACTGAGTATCATAATCCTGGTGTCACCTTATAAATGCAATAGTTCTATATTGCTTGAAGAAACCCAAAAGGAGTGTTTGGCATTGATATCACCCAAAATGAGTATGTTGTCCTTGAAGAACCAATGAAAGGCTATTAAGTATTTGTTAGAAGGTGGTATACATTGTAGATATTCAAATTTGCATTTAAAATCTGATCAAGTTTGACTCTAATAGATTTTGTTGAGAATCCATTCATGTTGCATTGTATTTCTGGGTTTTTAGTTTATAAAAAGACAGATCATATTTTTCAAATAGGTCCCTCTTCCTAAAACCTGAACACATCCCTGATTATTCTGTGTAATTGATAGACACTTTTTTTTATTCTTTGTTAATATAGAAATATTTCTTATAACTTTTAACATATTTCAATTTGATATAATATTTGGACCATATTTTATATTTTCATGGATGCTTGCTGAAGAGTTCAATAATACAATAGCTTATGGGTACTTGCAAAAGAGTACAATAATATGTACAAAAAATTCATTTTTTAGATGAGTGATAACTTGATAGTGATGACTTCTGATTATATAATGTATATATTATATAATAATTAATATAATATAATCAGAAGTATGACATCACAAATTTAGAATTAATAATAATTAATTGCTTTAGAATATTTATTTCTTTATAGTAGAAAATTGGCAATTATACCTAGAAATTTTTTTATCCTTTGATCTTTGGAAGAATAAATCATATTATCTTGAATATTACTCATGAAAATCATTTTTAAAAATAGAGTTTAATTTTGCTGGCATTTTCAAAACAGGATAGTTTATAGGGAAGATACACTAAATAATTTTAAGCAGTGTGTGAGAGACTAAAATTATGTATATAAAAATGCTTTTTCATAATTTGTATCATTTTTCTATTTCTAACTTGCATTTTAGTAACATTGATGGCATATAATATTATGATGGTGATGCCCTGATTGTCTTGATCTCCTTTAAAATGTTTGACTATTACCTTTTGTTGACTACCTTTCACTTGTTATTGATACTCCTGGGATTTTCAAATCTTTCATTTAATAATTTTTTGGGATTTTTTCCTCATCTATTTTCAGTACATGTCCAATTTTTTCCCCCTAATTTCAGAACAATATCTTATATTTTTATATTTTTTACATGCTTTTTTGTTTTAATCTTCCAGTGTTCATTTTCATAAATTCTCCAAAAATCTTTCCTGGTATTTACCATTTCTTTCACATATCCATTATATATGATTCAGTTTATTCTTCAACATTAAATAATCTGCATAATTTAATGTTAAAGAATATAATTTATTGCATTTAATTTAT
Organism: Latrodectus geometricus; assembly: GCA_026290005.1. NCBI lineage: Eukaryota > Metazoa > Arthropoda > Arachnida > Araneae > Theridiidae > Latrodectus > Latrodectus geometricus. The sequence continues at coordinate 98,659 of JAPDSC010125113.1, read as the reverse complement.
ACTAATATTTCCCAAATGATTTGGTGCAGCTTTTCCTTCTTTAATTTTGCACCAAGAAGTTGCACTTAATTCAAATGAGTTCTGCAACCTATAATATGAAACGTGTTATAGGTAAATATATTACTAAGCAATAGAAAAATTCTTAAAATTCTACAATTTTTGGTACAGTGGTTCAAACAACTCTAATCATTGGATTGTTCCACGAAAATCTTACATTTTTACCTTATGATTTACTGTAGGCTTATTCAATTTTATTTTAGAATAATTTTTTTTTTTGCATTTAATAATGTATTAATAGTTATATTTTAATAATTTAACTTTAAATGTTATTGATTTTTTGGTTTTAAAGCATTTGTATTATCTTTATTAAAAAACTTTAATAATGTTGAGATGAATATTTAATTATCAAAGCAGTATTAATAGATTTTGTATAAAAAAAACAGCTTTTAATAAATAAGTTAAAAACATAATAATAAACAAGATTTCTATTAAATGCATTTGCAAGTCTAATTACTTATTATGTTTTCAAACTTATTTCTAAGTAAAATGTTGAAATATACTTGTAATTGAGTAAGTTAGTTAGTGTGATTAATAGTTTTAAATTTTCTCCCCAAGCAGATTAGTTCAGTAAAATAGCTTTTTTTATTGTTTGATTATTTAATTTGTTTCAAGTTTATATTCTAAAGGTTTAAATGTATAATACGTAATAAATTAAATTTTTTACAAATAATCACGTCACTTATATTTTAATGTTGGACTGAAAAAAATTCTGAATTTATTAGAACAGAATTATTAAAGTAGCAAAGTCATAAATAGAAAAGATTTACTCATGTTTATTTAAACAGAGGAAGTTATGGGGGCTGTTTGGGAGATCCCCACAACCGAGAATCTTATTGCTGTTAAGAGAGCAAAAGCAATAGCTTGCAATTCTCGTTGTCAAAGTCAGAAGGAATTCTAGTCTCGCTATGTTTCTTCGATAAAATCTTCCACATCCAGTAAGCAATTATAGAAAAATGCGATAGCAGCCAATGGAATTCATACCGAATTCCAAATTCATGTTTTAAAAACCAGAGCTGCTGTGTACTCTTCTCCTAAAGATATAGCTAATGTCCTTGGTGAAACTTTCACTACTATCTGAAGCACCGACTCTTACAGTCCTTCAATTTTAAGAGTCAAACTGAGTGAAAGCCAATTTGTTTAAACCCTAGGCAAGCTTTACCTTACAACTGTGAATTTTGAATGTTGGAATTAAAGAAGGCATTGAAGCAGGCCAATAGTACTAACAAGGAACAGATGGAATCAGTTATTACATGCTTCAACATTTAAGTCCAGATTTCCTATCAAACTTATTGCTTTTGTTCAATAGGATCTGGACTGAAAATGAATTTCCATCACTTTGGAATGAAGCAGTAGTTATTCCAGTCCTTAAGCCTGGTAAGGATCCTTCAGTACCTTCACATTATTGACCAATAGGTTTGATAGGTTGCCTTTGTAAGACTTTCAAATGTATGGTCAATGCCTGTCTCGTATTTGTCTCAGGAAAAAACAAATGCATACATATTAATCAGAGTGGCTTTTGTAAAGGAAGATATATTCTTGATAATGTTTTATATTTGGAGACCCAAATTCGCACCTCTTTTGTGCGAAGGAACCATCTTGTGCCCATTTTCTTTAACCTAAAAAAGGCATACAACTGTACATGGTGATATGAAGAATGCTTCGTTCATTATATGATTTTGGCTTTCGGGGTAATCTCCCAATATTCCTTCAGAACTTTCTATACGCCCGTATTTATAAAATTGTAATTTTTAAATCTTGCATTGGATCTTCTACATCCAACACTTTTATCCAGTCTGAGGGTGTATCTCAAGGCAGCATTTTAAGTGTCACTCTTTTTAATTTATACATTAGTGGCATTCTTCATCATCTTTCATCTTCTGTTAATGGCACAATGTATGTGGACAACCTGCAAATATCTTGCCAAGGATCAAGCATACGTTTAATTGAAAGACAACTACAAACGTAAGTTAATAAAATAGCTGCATGGTGTGCAGAGAATAGCTTTACTTTATCTCCTTGCAAGAAGATCAGCCTTCACAATAATCCTGTTATCCATCTGAACAATACTACAATACCTGTGGTCAATGAGATAAAATTTCTAGGTGTGATATTTGACCAAAAACTTACCTTTCTTCTGCATACATTACATTTTCGGAAAAAGTGTGAGCACTTGCTTAATATCCTCAAGATGCTTTCAAATAGATCTTGGAGTTCTGATTTCACATCACTCCTTCAAGTCTATCAGTCACTCATTTTATCTCGTATTGATTACAGATGTGTTGTGTATGGATCTTCAGTTTTACACAGACTGGACACTGTGCACCACTGCTTCGAGAATATGTTCAGGTGCATTCTGCACATCACCTGTCCAAGAGTTTTTATACAATTTCTCAATAATTGCATTTAGACCTGAGACAAATGTAGTCATATCTCAATTACTACGCTAAGGTTATGTCTGACAGACAACATCCTTTACAATCCTTGGCTTTTACTCCTGCACTGAAAAGATTTTATGGTGTTCAGCATCCAACCTTTTCTCACTTGGAATAAATCTCATCTTTTGTTGACAGACCAATGTGGTGTCCATTTCATTAAAACAGACTTATTTTCACATCTACTTTGGTATGATCCACAGATTTCTATAATTAATACCTTTGCTCAGTTTCAGAAATTGGATACATCTCCTACAATTTCTTAACAGCTTTTCAATTCACATCACTGTCAGTATTTTTCGTGTATCCCTGTATTCACAAATGGATCTAAAATTTCAGATCATGTTGCTTGTGGCATTTTCTTCAAGAATATAAGTTACAGGTATTACCTTCATATGTCCTGTCCATATTTTCTGCTGAAGTTATGGCAATACACCAAGCGCTTCAGCTTATGAATACAGGAAGTTACCATAAAATTTGCTTATATACTGAACAGTTTGAGTGTTTTAGAAGCATTGTGAAATTTGAGCACATGTCATCCTGTTGTATTCAAAATTTTCCAAATTGTAGTTTCCCTTGCTGGCACGGGATATGATATCAAATTCTCTTGGATCTCAAGTTACATAGATCTTGAGGGGAATGATAAGGCTGATGCAGCTGCTAAATCTGCATCAGCTGTACTTCATCCATCTGTCCCTCTTATAGATGTGAGAAAGGTTGTTAAAAAATTTGTTTATTCTCTCTGGCAGGAGTTATGGAACATGCAGGTCTCCAACAAACTATATGCCATTTTTCTATCCCTCACCACATTTCCAATTTTACCTTTATGAAGTGCCAATGTTCGTTTGAGTCGCCTTCGTATTGGACATACACGTTTCTCACACAGTTTTTAAGTGAATTAAATCCATGGTGTGAAACATGTGATGAACCAATTAAGATTTTCCATATTTTAATTTCATGTCCTGATTTTAACACTTACCATTTTAAGTTCTTTGAGACCTACATTTTAACTATGTAGGGGAGGTACTCCACAGAAACCTTTTTCCCTTCTTAAAGGCAATAGGTTTTATTTATTTTATTTAAGTTTTATCAATTTTCTTTTGTACTTTCATTTCACTATTTACAGTTATTTTAATAGTAATATATACAATTACTTTTGTATTTTTATTTTTTAAAGTTAATATTGGATTTTGTACAAAATTGTTTTTAAAATTTAATTTTGGCGCAGCTTGTCTTTTTTGGATCTTGTGCCACAAAACCTAACCAACCATGTTTATTTAAGAAAAAAAAATGTTTTAAGTATATTGTCTCTATTAAATTCTTGAATGAAATTGGTGTTTTACTAGATCTGGTTATGTGGTTATTTTCTTCAGCTAAACAGATACATAATTTATATTTTAGTTAATCTATTTTCTGATTAAACTCTATCATTTATGCATATTTGATTTTGAACTTCTAATTTTTCTAAGTTTCTCATGTTTTCTAGGGCTGTACAAAATCTTATCACAGTAATGTTAAACCACCTGAACCACCAAAACCATCTAAGGAAAAAATGGATGAAGTAGGATTAATAATTGATTTTTATTATTAATATTATGTCTTGAGTACAAATTTTTTTTTTTTTAAATACTTGTGTTTTTATAGGTACAGTCAATTCCAAAACCATTACAGCAACAACAGACTATTATACGTCCTGATGTTAATGAACCAATGGAAAGATTACAAGCAAAAGTAGGATCTTCATTAAAACCAATTTTGGAAAAGATGATGAAAGAAATTAGTCTAGAAAATGATATTGGTAATGTTTTGTAAATGTACATGTGTGGTTATTTTTTTTTTCTTTTTTTTTAAAGTTGAACTTTCAATATTATTTGTATTGTTCATTAAACATAATTTATAAGGATTTATTTTGAAATCCAGGATATATAAAAAAAAAAAAAAAATTATTCATTTTAATGCAAATCTTAGTTCATAGAGTATGAATGTTTCTATTGTAGAAAAAATTTCTTCAATTTCTTTTAAAAATTTCTTCTAAGGAAGTAACTTCTTTATTTCCTCTACAAAATATAACAGCAACTATCTTATGCAAAAGTGGTATTCAAATGTAATAATTTAAAATCTCTAACTCTTTGTGCTGCCTGCTTTCTGTGAATGCATTAAAAAGGTAATCATTTGCATATCATCACATGCATTTTCTGTCTTTCAAATTTCATCAGCATGTATACTGTTTACCTGATGAACAATTTCAATGACCAATTGTGTATTAAAAGTCACAATAGTCATTTTGGGGAAATATTTCTTAAATGAAGTCCAGATTTTTTATTGAAGTCTTGTGTTAATATCCTTAATCAAATATTCAAAAGAAATACTCAAGTAAATGTCTTTTATTGTAATTAATAGTTTGCAATTTGATTCCATTAGATAAAAAAATTATCCTTTTCTTTATATTGTGAATAATATTTCCTCCTTTTAAATATATTTTAGCTATCAATTTTTATTTTCATTTCAATCTTTTCTAGGAAAAATTGTACTGCACAGTTACATTTTTTTAAAATGACTATTGTTTTCTATGAATGGTCATATTTTTATTTATTCTAACCAAGAAATTCATTTATTCAGCAAAGCATATATTGTGAGAAGGACATTTTAAATCAAATTTATGATTTATAAATTCTTAAAGTGATAATACTTTAAAGTTTTTTTTTAATTTCTAAAAACATTAAATTTAATATAAATCACCAAATATATTGTTTAAAATCATTTATTTTACATATTTATTTGAAATATCAATTTGAAAATCTTATATTAACATTTGCTTTTGTCTACAATCAACTTGTAATAAGTAAGGTCAACTTTCACTTCTCATGTTGTCTTTACTTTAAATGATTTCTGTCATTTACCAGGTCTTATACCTTTTTATGTATATTGAAAAAATAAATCAACAGCTTTATGCTTAAGAAATTTTTCACTAGTATGATCTCTAACAATCACATTTATCTTGTGATGGCCTGGTTGGTTAGAGCGTCATTCTCATTACTGGAAGGTAGTGAATTCGAATCCCAGCTTATTCGAAGATCTGTTTTTTTTTACTAATGGTGACTGGGACACATAAAATATGTCCTGGTCGCAATGTCCTCCATTTTCCTATTCCAAATTAATACCTCTGGGGGTGTTAGGAGTGCCAGACTTGGGGTTTTCTCTGGTTTCCTATCTCTAAATTGGAAGTCCTAGATGGGGCTGCTATCTATGAGCAAGTCGTACTTCCACCCTCGTGTGTCTGTGGAAAGGGTACTCTGTGAAAAAATTGAAGACGCTCTTTCTGACTTCATTCACCCAGTCCCTGATGGGGGGCTTGGTTTCACCAAATGTCATATGTAACAACAACATTTATCTTGTTAAATATTTAACAGTTTTTATTTTTAAGATTTTCTATTAAATATAAAACATTTTCCTTTGAATCACTGCATTCTTTCTATAAATCATGTACCTTGTTTCATAACAAGCTGCATTTTATGCAAAGTTAAATTATTGACTCATTGTATGTGCAATATATTTAATATCATTAGATACCTTTAAATTTCTATGAAACTTTTGAATCGGGAAGCAGAAAAGATTCCATTTTGGTTTTTACTCGCAGACATTAATGGAATTCAATAGAAATTATGATATAAGTTTTACATTTGATGATGAGATATAATTTCATGTTTCTCATATTAAGATTTAAGTTAATTAATGATGTGAAATAAATACACCTCAAGTTTTTAAAAGAAGTTTATGAAACTATTCAAAATTGACAAAAATGTATACCTATGCATTTATTTTTTTCAGTTTTAGGTGATTTCTGTTTTAGTTAGTGTTCATATGTAGTTTTCATTGCTTAAACATTTATTTTTGATGCGTTACTGTTGATGAAACTTTAATTAAGTTTTTGCACTAAAATTTTTTCCAACTACATTTTGAATATGGATTTAATGTTTTGATCTGCTTTTTTTAAAAATTATTTATAATATCTCTTATATTCGTTTATTTTTGTTTTTTAGTAAATGATGATGAAATTCAAATTGATACTCCTTGCCACAATAAAGGCTGTCGTGCAGTATGTATTGATAAGTGTAAATTTTAGCATAAAATTGTTCATTCAATTTATAAAAGACTTGGCTAAATTTAATAAGCAAGTTGTTTGTATAACATTTATTGCTTACAACATTTTCATTGATAAAAATAATACAGATGTTACACTTTCTTAAAAAATGTATATTATTAAATTTATTTTAAAATTATGTTAAGAAATATATATTTTCCAAGAAGGAAAATATTCAGAAGAATCTTCTGAATATTCAGAATAATGTATTTACCTTGCAAAGAAAGTGGTGAGAGAAAATGCTAAATATAGTATTTTCTTCAAATTTTAATGTTTTTCATTACATTTTTAACCTCATATAACAATATTTTTAATAATCTCTATTTCAAACATTCCTTCTCAAAAAGTAAGATTTGTTAATTCAGAAATGCTTGATAACATTTCCACAGTTGATAATATTTTCCTCTTTTGTTCATTTTTAATTCGTTTTATTTTATTGACTGAAATGTTCAAATTAAATGTGAAAAAAAAAAAAAAACTTTTTTGGCCAATGATTCAGTTTTCCAAACTAATTTTCCATTTTTATTTCATTAAGCATAAATTTGTTATTTCATTTAATAATTCTTTAATTTAGTAATTTTAAAATAATTTTATTTTTATGAAAGTAATATCTTTTAAATATACTATTGCCCCATGAATATTAATATTTAAATATATTTCTAAACATGAAAAAATTTCATTTTAAAAAAAGATATCTTAAAGGTTAGGTAATTTAAACATTCCAAAATATTTTAAATTAAGTTTTTAGGAAGAATAAAAACAGCTTTTTATTTTATATGAAATATATATTCATTAATTTTGATCATGAATAAGGAAAATAAAAAGCTTGGAAATTTAATTTGAAACATACAAAAAATGGAATTACTAATATGAAGGAAAATTGTGAGGCTTACAAAAATACATTTGAAAGATTTAAGTCATGTGTGTTTTTATTCCTAGTATATACATATTTTTGCTTAAAAATTAAGAAAAAATGGTTACATTTTTAATGACTGGCGTTTTATTATGTTTGAAAATTTTGCTGAGATCATCAATTTTGACAATCTGAAAAGCAGTCTAAAATTTTTTAAGTTTTAACCAAACTTATTTAGTGTTATCAAGCAAGTCATAAAAATGTCAAGCAGAATAAAATAATTGCAGATGGTACTTCCAAGATATCTCTCCATACTAGTTAAACTGAGTTTTCAGCCAAATTTTTATTGCTGTGGCCTTTAGTTAATTGTTTGTGGGTTGAAATCCCACTTTAGGAAAAGATTTAAGCTGTTTGCTCCAAAATCTCATTAGATACTTTGCAAAATATGGAATCAGTCATGATGCATATTCAGAAATGTTTGCCAAATATGATTTTACAAGTCCTCATTTTGTGCCTTTATTTCATCTTTTATTTAGAATGTTCAATATGAAAATAATGGCACTGCAAAACATACATATATATTTTGGCAACTCCCTATATGGTTTTCCTGAAGGGGTTTTGAAAAATTTCTTGAAATGTTTGGATTCAAATAAAAAAATTAGTAACAAAGAAAATTTTACAATTTTGAAAAAAAATACTTGCATTAATTGGTAAATATGGTAATCTATTTTTTTTTTTTTTTTATATGATTATGATAAAACTTTTATCATCGGTTTCTCAACAGTTCAAGTAACAGAAAATTCATATTGGAAATTTAATTTCCAACTTCTATAATAATAAACAAGCAAGAAAAAAACTTTTGATTAATAGAAGCCTGCTATGAAAAAAGATAAATATGAAATTTATATTAGTTTTTTACATTAAGATAATTATTTTTGTGCAATGTATTGATCAGTGTATTGTGTGCAATCATAGATTAACATTATCAATGAATAATTATTAAAAATAACTCTTAAAAATAATCTACTGGAGGATTTTATAACCACTTGATATTCACAATAATTTATAGATTATTTACAAGAATCAATAAATTATTGAACTATCTATTAAAAAGCAGAGAAATTCACAAAAGCAAATAAAAGATTAGTGTGTAACTTGATATATCTTACTGGCTCTTGAATCATACTTGCATAATTCTCATTGTTTATAAATATATTGTGGGCTGTGAATAAAAGTAATAACCAGTATTCTGTAACTTGTAAATGTTTATTTAAATACTTTTTTCCAAACTAACAAGTATTACCCTGAATCAATTTCTCTTTATATGTAATGAAAATTAAGTGCATTCTTGTCACAAATTGAATACTCCATTTATCAAAGTATTTTTCTAAAGTATTGAACAAAAAGCATGTTACTTTAAAAAATAACGCATAGAATTTTTTTTTTTTTGTGCTGATATGAAAATTTTTCAGAAGTTGTAATTGGCTAAAGATGCCGCTTTAATTTTAAATAGAATTAGTAGTTATAATAGTTAAAGAGAATGAAAATAAATTTACTTTAAAGGTGGGAAATATCAAAAAATAATGAGTATTATTTTTAAAATAATTTTGTACTCATTGTTTTGACATGTAATGGTTTTTCACCTGTGACGTATTTGATTAATATTCTAGTTAAAAGAAACAATGCAACGATAAACAAGTTTATGAAGCGAGGAGGCTAGATCCTTTGTATTATGTCGGTAGTTCCATGACTAATTACATTTGAGATTGGTATTAGTAATCAATTAAATGAATCTTTTTTACATAATGATTCAATGATTTGGGAATTTTTCAACTGTTTCATATCCTCAATTTTTTTATTATTGGAAGCTGCATGGATTACAAAGGATGTTTTTGATATTTTAGCGTTCTTTAAAATCTGAAGCTGTACTTTTTTAATCATTTATTTGTATGAATTAATAGAATTCATTTTTTTATACTTGAAATGTTAACATTTGTTGATGAAAATAAAATAGTCTATCTAACCAGATAATTTTATCAGGATTATGGCCTCTATTTTGTAAGTAATCATCACAATATTGAAAACAGCAAATGCTGTAGTTTTTTATTTTACTTGGAAAACATGCTTTTAAAAAGAGTTATAATGAAGCCAATCTTGTTACTGCAATTCAAATATAATCTCTAAGTGTTTTGCATGCCAACAATTTGATTTTGTCCAATAGATTTTTATTTTTTCTGTTTGAATTTATTTCTCTCTAACAAGTGTATATAATCTAATTAAAAGTGGTTTTTCATGAATTATTCTCACAGCTCAATGTTTTTTTTTTTTTTCTTATGCAAATCTGCAATAACCTCTTTGTGACAAAAAAATTTTGTCAAAAAACAAAAATTATATGGAAAAAATAATTAAATGTTTTAGGATTTGCACAAAATGTCAATGTTTACTTTTTTGTTGCAAAATTAAATATTTAGAAGAGAAATATTCCTCACTCTTATTTTTTAATGTGTTCATTTTCTTAAAGAATATATATATACTGCAATATGGTTACAATAATTCAAAAGTTGTTGTTGAATATAAAATCTTGTTTTATTTAAATTTTTAAAATGAAATTAGGTGTATAAAGGAGAGCATAGTAATAACCAGTCATGTCTTTATCATTCTGGTGCACCCATATTTCATGAAGGGTATGTATCTCTGAAATAATTTGTTTCTATATTCTAATATGAAATAATTTTATGTATTTTTAGAAATTATTTGTATTCACAAAATCACCTATTTTTCATGTTTAAATTTGCCAAATGCTATTTTACTTTTATCTATAATAATTTTTTTCTTTCTGTGATAAAATATTTTCCTGGAAAATATTAAATTTAAAGAGTTATATTTCAGTAAGTTGTGTTTTGAAATGTATTTAATTGTTCTCAATCTTCTTTTTTCCTCCTTCAATCTTTTGCTAATCAATCCGATTATATGATAGCTTTTTCAGTATAGAAAAGTTTGATGCAAATAGTGATTTAAATAATAAAACTTAAAAGGCAATACCAAAGTTGATTCACTGTAAGACAATATCACTCCTCAAAATTTGTCTAAATGTATGAGTAAAATGAAAAGCTGTAAGCATTATTTCATGTCTCAATTCTTCGATATTGGATTCAACATTTAAGGCACCTCTGCTCCTGGCCCCAGATATAAAGTAACCTAGCTTCATTTATTAGGGTCTCCCATTTTATTTATCAAATCTGAAAGCCCTTTTAAGAAGTTTAGGTGTAATTCTTTAAAGAGTACTTAAAGTAGTAAGGACAAGGGCATCATATTTATGTATAATATGATGTGCCATCTCCTTACTGTTATGGCAATTTCTACTCAATATGGGTCTTGTTGGGAAAGTCCCACTATATGAAATTTTCGTTATACTATATAAAGAGGAAGTCATGCTGCTACTAGCTTCCTACTCTGCTCCAGCCATGAATGGACTAGAGGTTATTTTTACTCCTTCAATTGATTTACTCTGTATTTTCTTATCTTGTAAAGACAGGTCTACATCAAAATTTTTACCTGCAAAAACAGTAGTTTTAAAACTCTGGAAATAAAAAGGGTCCACTCAGCATTGCTCAAATTAAGTAAAGCAAGAAAGGCTTACACTAGCTGCAGTGCCATTCACCTTAAGCATTAATCACTAAGATTTTGATGTGGGTGTTGCAGCTTTTTATGAAGCTGTCTTTTAAAAAAGAAAAGGCATTTGACTACCCACCACCTGCTGACGCTTTTGGTAGATACTCAATGTTTCCATTAGAAGATTTATTTAGTGTTGCTTTTATTGCCAAACTACTACTTAAATGATAAGCATTCTGACTTTCAGTGAAAGTTTTACTTAAGCTGTGTCAGTTTATAGTAGCTCCAAGAACAGTTTAAATTAGTATTTCCAGTCAAAAAGTGACTTGTATGAAAAAAAGTTATTGCAAAATAAGATATTAATTCTTGATTTTGTTAATTTCAATAATGTTCTGAAAAAGAGTCTTCATTGAAAATGGAGTTTTTTAGTTTTAGAAGAAGATAATGTTTCTCAATCGTTACATTCATGTTATGAAAATTTTATTATTTAAATATAGAAGTAAGTGAATGTAAAATAAACACTATTTAGGAATAATATTACATATAATTAAAAATGTCTTCTGAAATCTCATGTAAAAAATAATTAAGAATGTAAATTAAGAAAGTAATGAAAGATCAAACCTTATTTAGCAAGAACCTTTTATGAATGAGTGATAAATAGAAACAGGATGACAAATTATTTTAGAAATATATTTATATATTACTGACCACTCAAAATGCAACCTTAAAGGGGAAAAAAAAAAAAAAAAAATCAGAAGTATCACAGCAGAACTTATTTGGCAAGTAACACAGTATACACATATCAAATTAATTGAAATTAACCTTTTTTTGTAAAATCATTAAGATGATGACATAATTCATAGTTTATGTAGCTGCCATACACCTTGGTATGGAATAGTACTTTTCTATATGATATGCCCAAGGCTGCTTATTTCAAAAGAGTGAATAGCTGAATTTTGAAACTTTTAGTATTGTATTTTCAAAGTTGGACATCATTTTTTTTAATTACATTTTGATATTCTGTATAGAAGGAAAAAAAAAAAAACTTCATCAGCTTCTTCAAGTCTGTCTCCATAGCATAAGTATTCAAAATGAGGCTTTGTTTGAATTATTATCAAAATTTTTATGTATTTTGATAAAACCATTAAAATATAAATGAAACATAGCTAAGTTCTAATATTATAGTTAAATTAGAACATAGCATAATTTTACAAAGCAGAATCTTTTTAAATTAAACATAATGGAAGAACATTTTGCTGCTTTGATTCTCATAAGTCAGTTAGCTATCTTGGAATAATTCCATAGTTTGGTATAAACTTCAGCATAATATTTGTTTTATTGTATATGAAACACTTTACTTATTTTCTGTATGAATACTAATTTCATATAAAATAATTTTTCTGATCATTGCTTCATTTGCATGTCTTCGATGTCAGCTGTGAACTAGCAAACAATTTTATGAAAAGTTATTATGGCAATATATCCATATATGAGAATTCATATAAAAATTATGGAATATTACAAATTGGTAAATTATTTTTCAATTTGTAATATTTTATAATTTTTACGTGAACTACTTATTTATTTTTTAAAGCTTGCTAAGTTTTGTAAGATAAACACATGGTACAATTATGGATATACACATGGTGGTACAGTTCTATTAGAGAGTTCAAATATTTACAATCTTTATTTTCTCAATATATTTGGTTGAAAATTGATTTATGAGGCAAATAACTAATAAGATAAAGTTTATAATCAAAACTTGAAAATAATTATTAAAAGAAAAATCAATGTTTCAAATATAAATATATTGATAATAAAATTATACTGAAATAAAAATTCTATAGAAGTTCAACAATGTTATTTGGCAGGTTATATGTTTCAGGATGTGTTGCTTTCCAGTTTCAATAAACCTTATATGCAAAAAATAATTATAGAGCAACATATGCAAACTAGTATTTTATATTAAATATTCAATTCTGATTTATTTCATATAATTAGACAAGCAATAAATATCCCTCATGCAAACACATATTTTAATATTTTAGAATGAAATATTGGTCCTGTTGCGTGAGACGAACAACAGATTTTGATAGCTTTTTAGAACAAGTTGGTTGCACCACTGGAAAGCACAAATGGCGGAAAGATAAAGTGAGATAAATTGATAGATATTATATTCTGTTAATATTTCCTAAAGACTAAATTAGTTATAAATTAAATATTATTGAAAATACAATTTCATTATTCAACAGAATGTATATTTATATTTCAGATATCATTGACATAATTAAATGCAATATATATTGAAGTAATATCTATAATTTTCCTTGATAATTGTGTTTTTTAATAAAATGAAAATATTTGTTTTAAATAATGTTTGTTTCCCCTATTTTAGAAGGATTTTTTTTTTTTTTTTTTACCCCACCCAGAACTAAAAAGGTTTTAATTCAATTCACATGTTGGGAAAAAATGTTTAAAGTGTAAGTCATAATGGGGTGCCACATGTGCTAAAAGTGATTTTAGATGCTGTACTAGGTACCTTGAATAGCATTAAAGTGATGCCCTTTGAAATTCAATCTGGAAAAAGAAAATAAAGTTACTATAATTTATAATAGGAGTGCTATGCCTAATATACATACACATAAAATAAACCGTTAATCAAGCCAATAAAATGTTTAAACTAATTCCTGTTGAAGATAAAAATTTTAAAAAAATAACATCCTGTTAAATACATCAAACTCACTAAGACATAAATTTTGTTTTGATAAAAATAAAAATGCATATTTCTATTTATTTCACAGTAAGCTGTTGCTTTCTAACAATAAATTGTTGACTTAGATATCAATTTAACTTAATGTAATATAATTAGAAAAACTGTAAATATTTTCATAGTTTCAAAAAAAAAAAAAATATCCACATGATAAATTTGGTGGTTAATTTGAATTCTTTTAAATTATAGAATTCAATAGTCCTTAATATTTAATATGTGGCAATTTTTTTTTACCATCTTAAATAATTGAGTTATAAAATTAACAGATGAAACAAAGAGATAATAATAATAATAAAATTTGAACCTGAACGACTTATTTTATTTGAATATTATTAGGAAGAAAAGAAAAATTAAACTGCAAATTTGCAAACAATGTCAGAATGCTAAATAATTTATAGAATTACTTATTGATATTCATAACTTTCACAGTAGCATTATTATTATTTGGAATGTGTTTCAAACATTAAGTTGATTTACAAAGTTTTAGGGTTTAACAATTTAATGGCAAAATGCTGAAACCTTAATTACGAGAAAATAATTTGGTGATTATGGTATTTTTAATTATTATCTGAAATAAATTTCAAATATCATATAAGAAAAAACTTGTAAAATTATGACATATATATATAAATAAATTTAAAGTAATTTTGTATAGTTTTTAGAAAAATAAGATCATATGCTTATTGTATAATCCAAGTAATTAGAGTTAAAATGACATCTTATGTTATAAACATTTAATTCAGCCCTTTGTATTAATTATTGAAAGTGGAAGTGCTTGTAGTATCTCTCTCTCTCTTTATGTAGCTAAATGTTAAAACCTTGTTGCTGTATGTAAATGTGTGTGTGTGTATACTGTAATGGTCTGGGAACAAAAATAAATATTAGATGCTGTGGCAAGAGTTTTTGAAGACTGCAATAGAAGACAAAAGTTTTAATTCTAAGGATTCTCTCTATATAATGTTTATCTGGCATTAATTACAATGTATACTTCTTAACTTTTACAAAGTTTTTAATATGATTATGATTACAATTCTTTTTAATTAAAACTCCTTTCTTTGGTTTTTTCCCCCCTTTTTTGTAGAATGTAGAAAACATAGCTAAATGCAGGTACGACTGGCATCAGACCGCTAATTCTGTTATTATTTCTGTGTATTCCAAATGTCCTCTTCCTGAGCTGACTTACATTGAAGCTAGCCCAGTGAAATTACACATTCATATTACATTTGGTAAAGATAAAGAAATATTTGATGAAGAAATAACATTATTTGGAGTAAGTATATGTTCTCGATACAAAGCAAATGCTGAAACTCCAATTATGTTAGATTTTCACATGTATGATTTAAATTTCCAAGGATTTGTTATTCAGGAACATTTTTCACGATTAAAACCAATGTGATATGTTCTGATACAATAAGTTACTTAAGCTTTAAAGAAGTTACAAAAATGATTTACTATTTTTTAAATTTACTATGTAGCATATTGAAATATTCTCTTCACAAACTTAAAATCTATAATTATAAAATCTGATATCTATACACTACAAATTTACTTTATGCTTATTAGTAATTAAAAATCAAATTGCTTTATTTTTAGTTGCTGTCTTTATAGGAAAATATCTATTGATTGGTAAAAATGTTTGATTATCTTAATAATTGAAAATAAACAGGTTTGAATCAACTTAATTATTTTGTGTCACAATAAAAAAAAAAGAATTGTTAAAAGTTTTGAAAACCATTCTAATTATGTTACTTCTCAAAATTTTAGTACTTTCTATATAACAGTTTTAGTTTTGATTGAGTTATAAACAAAAAATATTTTAGAATAACATGTATAATAAAGAAGAGATTATTCTTCCACAAAATGACACATTGCATTTTTATGTAACTATTCCCATCTAAAAAAGGAAAAGCCACTGCAGGGTTATTTTTTAAACATTGAAAAATGAGGTAGGATTCAATACTTGTCAATACATTGTTCTCAAACCAAAAAGGAATTCAAAGGAAAACTTTCTCAATTGCTAAAAGCATCTGTAATTCATCACTGAAGCATTATGAACAAAGAACTCTGTATCAGAATGCGAACTGAGAGACTAAAAATATGGACTGAGCCCCCATGAGTGACAACCGATTTCTACTCATCAATGACTTTCTTGCAAAAATGAAACAGCTGTTTCTGTTTTTTGTTAGGCAAGATGCTTGCAATGTCGTCGATCTCACTTTTTAGAGAAAGTTAAATGTGCATTGTAGACTGAACATGTAGACATGGCGAAAAAGAACACAGGTATAATAAGTGTATAATCATTGATGTCAATAAGCAAGGGTCTCATTTCGAAGGAGGACATGTTTCTGCAATTTAAGAAATTTGGGGACTTTTTAAATTTCTGTTTTAACAAAATTCTTTGGTGGATTGTTTATTAATATTTGAACAGTGTCTATAATAATATTTCTTATTAGGATAAATAAAACTTAGATTGAATGCTAAAAAAATCAGTAAAACTATTGTAAATCTGTTTTTTTTTTTTTTTTCTTTAACCAGAAACTTTTAGAGCATTAATTGAAGAAAACCTTGAATATCAATTCTCTATTTGAAATTATGCATCTCATTCTATCTTTCAATCAATATAATTTTCTTCACTTCACAGATATTATTTTTATGCATATAATGTCACTCCAAAGCAGTAAAATATTTAATATTTTACTGCTCTGGAAATTTTTTAATGTTGATTTTTTTCATTCCAGATAATTAGCGTGAAAAGCTCTTCTGTTACGTATCTTGGAAGCAAGGTAGAAATTACATTGAAGAAAGCAGAATCCCTATGCTGGAAAGATTTAAGGCTACCTTCTTAAAATAAACAAAAGTAAAAATGTATCACACAAGCATATCTTGAGTCTTCTTTTGCTCTTATTCTTTTAGAAGCTTTTGAATAAATCTAAGTTATACATCTGCATAATGTATTTCTTATCTTCACATAAGCATCACTCTTTACAAAACCAACTTCTAATTTAATGGGTTTTTAATATCAGTAAAAGAGAAGAATCATGGGTACCACCATTATCTTTTTAAAGTGGTATTATGAAGTATGTATTTTTAATTTCTAGGCTACTATATTTTGCATTGCAACCACATTTGATTTTATTTAAAAAAGAAAAACCTACCTAGGAATGGATGTCTATTTGTGAAAAATTCATATCTAAAATTAAATAGATTGATTTTGAAATTCTCATCCAAAATTAATATTTACACAAAAAATTTAAAATCTAAGTTGCAGAAGAGGAAAAATGTCTCAAGAATTAGAAGGTGCCCATGAAGATTAACAAATTAAATGTACCTTAACAAATGAAATGCATAGTAAAAAAATTAGTGAATAAATACTATGTGTATTAGAAAAATAACTTTTATTGGATCAAAATGTGTTCATTAAGAAAATTTACTTATTAACCCCGAATCGACTCATACTACATAATAAGTTAGGTGTTTTATTCTATATGCAAAATATTGATTACATTCTTGCAGTACTTATCATTTGAAACCACTCAAAATGATATTAGGGAGAATAATATAACTCGCAGAAGCAGCAGTAATGGTATATAAACTTCACAAAAATAAAGTTTGGTAATACATTCTTGATAATTGACTTATAATCAAATATTTATGTCTTCAAAGAACGCCTTTTCAAGAGTAGTAAATTATAGTAAAACGATTATTATTCAAAATTCAATAAGCGTTTTCTGGTCTAAAAGGAAAAAAAAAAAAAAAAAAAAAACTTTAATGATGTACTTTAACTGTTATGTTACTAAGCAATTTGTTGTTTTTAAAAATGAATATATTTTACTAACATTGATTAATGAATGCATAAAGGTAATGTGTTTGGAAAATGTTTTTATCAAAGATTGTATAGATTATAATATGTAAGAAAAAAATATGTAATTTATATATTGTTTTCAAAATCACAAAGGGACTTACTAGATATTTTGAACAATTAAGATATTTTTGTACTTTAAAGATTTTAGACAGGAATTTGAAAATACTTTTTATAAGGTTAAAACTATTTTCAATCAAAAAAAAAAAAATGTAACTTAAGTACTGAAAGCATTTTGGAAAATGATAGAACAAAGCCAATAAACAAGGGAATATAATTTGAATTAGATTTTATCAAAAGTGAATTTGTTGGCGTATCCACAACAATCAGACACCTTACAAAGTTTTTATATTTTGAAAATGTAAGCAAATGCTATACTTCCAATATTCTAGAAATATCTTTCAGTAAATCTAATTTATGCTTAATTTTACAATAATCTTTGAATATCAGAGCTTTTCATGTTACTTTTTATGTTTTAAAAATTAAAAAAACATTAATATTTTATTATTTTTATTAAATTTTTAATTTATTAATAAAATATTCATTGAAAACCTTTTAAAAAACCCAAACAAGAGTTCATTTTAAATTAATGTTATGGAAAAATAATAAAACAATTTTATTTGTTGACATACATTTCACTACATAACTATATCAGTAGTTTATTAATAATACAGAGGCGATTCATAACTAGTTAGTTTTGCATGGTGGAAACTGTACAGCTAAATAAATATATAAAAATAATTAAAAATCAACCAAACATTTCAGAAATCTAACGAGTGATAACTTTTTCCAATATTTTTTAAACATTTCCTAATATTTTATTGAATTAATTCAAATAGTTAATTTGCAAAACATGTATCATACTTAAAATATGTATTATTTAATTTTCAGTAAAATTCTCCAGAATTTTAAAATTGTTAATTTACATTTATACTTAAAAATGAACAAATTTTGCGATGAATATGAAATAAATGTGCAATATTAGTAGTTTTTTTAAGTCATTTCAATATTTAATGCAATTTAAAATGCTTTCAAACCAATGCATATATTTCGTGCAAATGTATTATACATTTGTGATTATTTATAGAAATATAAAAATTACCAAATTATTTTCTTATAACTGAATTAAATGGTAAAATTTTTTATACAAAGAGTTTAAATAATAAATAATGACATACTTTCTATTAGGGGATTGTATGCATTTTGTGGAAAATTACCACATATATAATAGACAATGTTTCAAACCACTCAAAAAATTTATCATAGATTACATAAAATAATTTTGAAAAATTAAGTTAATCAAAATAAATTATGTTTTCTTCAATAGATTAAAAAAAAATTGAGTTCTACACAATTTTTTTATTCAATAAGCAAACAATTTTTTTAAGTTGCACTATAAATGTAACAGTTTTAGTTTTCAAACTTTTTAATTTTTTTTCTCCGCTAATAATTTTAGTAAACTTTGTATAACAAAAAATAAAATATTGAATTCAATGTTTTTATGAAAGAATATAAAATGTGTCGCATGGAAGGAAATCATCTGAACTGGAAATTTTGAGAGAATTAAATAAGTACATTGTCTTACATATATATATATATACCATGCTATAAAATTGTATGTTTATGAGAAATCAAGTAAAAATGTCTTAGAAACTTAAAAATATATGAGCAAAATAATTATGTTTATGGGGATTTGAAAGTTACTTAAATATTTTCAGAAATTTTTTAATGAAACGACCTTAAAGAATATGATTGCTATTTTTGCAATATATTGCGATTGAATTAACTGCAATGTGAATCTTTTTTTCTTAAGGATAAACTATGTTTCAACTGAATGTTGAAAGAATGATAAAACATAAAATTTTTTATACAGAAACAAATCGAAAAATGGTACATGAAACTAAAGAATGAGTATTTGAAACTGTGCTATCTCGAATATGTTGGTGGTTCGATATGTGGAGGTAACCTAGTTGTTTGAAGTAGACTTTGTTCAAAGTCTTCTAACAATTTAATTAAATATTTTCTTTTGAACCTAAGAGCCTCATTAATCACTTCCCGCACCATAAACATTTGAAAATCAAGATTATTGTCCACTGCTTCCAACTGTTTAAAAAGTTGAGAAAAGTCTGTAATGAAAGAAATCAATACATTAAACAATGAATAATATACAATTATAAAAAAGTTATGCCAACATTATAAGTGCAGACATTTTTAAATTTCAAAATACTTCTGATAAGATAAACAATTTCGACAAAAATATATTTTATCTCAAATAATAATTTAAACTATGCTGTGAAATAGAGAATTTATGTATTAAAATGCATGCTTTATAAATGTTAACAAAAAATATAGTATCATTCAAAATTAATTTTAATGAAATTATGTACACAACATAGTGTTTTCCATTATAAATTGTACCCCATAAGTCAACTTAAAACTAATTTTTTTATCAGCAATTTAGTTGCAGATAACAACTTTAAAAAATATTTCTTGGTTTGACCAAATTGGCTTTCAAACAAAATCTGTGCTTTTTAAAAATAATTTCCAGCATACAATATTCTCTTAGAAATAGCTACTTTTCAAATTGTACAAATTGGCAACTAAGAAAATAAATTCCTTTATAAAATTAGAATTATAGGGAAAACTTTTAACAAAAAATTCAGAAACATCACTGTAATGCCTGATGAAATATGACATCAATGTATTGAATGCATTATTGAAAATAAATTCAATTATAGTGCATTTTTAAACAAATTGCTGTGTTCAAATTCCACATGATCAAGAGTCTTTAAATAGATGAAGCATCTACAATATATATAAATTAAAGGTTAAATTTTTTTAATTATCTTTGTGCAGTAAATTACAGGTTATTTAGTATTTAAATACATGTTTTTTAGAATTATGCAAATATATCATGAAAATTTGTAAGTAAATATGATTTTTCTTTTCTTTATTTTTAATGTAAATGAAAACTTGGTTCATATTATATGAATACCAAATCAATTAGTGTGAATTACATAACCACAACAAAAATATTTATGACTTGCTATACATGAAAATATGAAATTTTGTACAAAAGATACAAGAAATGTTAAATAGCCAATCTCTGTAAAACTGCCAAATTTTGAAAAAAACCACTTTCGTAGATGGATTTTAAATCAAAATTTAGGTAATATGTATGCAAAATACCTGGGCATTGTACATGCAAAAACAGAAAAAAAAAAAAAAAACGAAATTTTAGATGTTTAATAGATTTTTAGTGGATGACTTGTAATTTACTTGTTCTGACCATCGTATCTCAACAGTTACGTTTCACAAAAATGAGACAAAAATTTTGTTAAATAAAAATTTAATCTAACTTTTGTGTAAATGTAAGTGTGCTGCATTAATTCTGCCAAATAAATTAAAATTTTATGAGAAGTTACAATTTTTTTTAAAAAATAATATTAGAATATTATAGTACACTTTTTACTAATTTGTGATACAGGATACATGAAAAACAAATAAATTTAACTATTCTAACAGCTTTTCAACCATTTGAGTCTCAATAAATATTTTATTTATACCAAAGAAAATTAATTGTTATAAATAGAGGAGATAAAAAAAGTTCAGTAAAAAGAGAAAGAAGTAAACCTAGTAATATACACTATTAAAAATGTAATAATAGCATGTTTAGAACTCAAAAATATTTTAAATAAAATGGTTGTAAAGTATAAAGAGTTTTTTTTTTAATAAAAATAAAATAATGTCTACATACTCCTCCCAGGCTTTCGAACTTCTTTAAAAAGAGAGCTCCTAACACGTATTAATTCAGCTCTATATACAGAGTCCTGTAAAAAATTTTTAACATCATTTGTGCAATTTAAAGTAGGAGGTGCCAAATTAAGTCCAGGATCTTCATCATCCCACAAATCTTCATGATTCATAGAGTTTCGAGAATTAACATGATTCATGACTTGAATATCTGCATTATTGTTCCAGGTAAAAGGACTTTCAACCATGTGAGCTGCAAGACACAAAATTTACAGAAATGGTAACAAATGAATATAGATATTTCAATAGAATATACATAGTTTTTTTTATTAAAATCATAGATTATATAAGTAAGTCAAAATTTAAAAATAAGCATTTTTTTTAAGAATAGTAATGTATACAAAATTGTTTAAAGTGTGTTTAAACATAAAATTCTTACTCAAAGGTGGAACATTTCGTTCTTTTTCTATTATAAATAATTCATCATCAGTGTCATTGGGGGGATTGAATGGTATAATATGAGACTCTGATGAAATATTGTTTAAATTATGTGATACTGGGGTGGGACTCTGGGGTCTCCAAACTGGGAAATCCTTTGGTAAGGGACCAGGTTTGCGTTTAGCTTTGGGAGAACCAACTGGTGAATCCAACATTCTCTTTTGCCCTCGCATTGGTGATGCACCACCACTGCCACCACCAACTAGATCTATATCTGCTTCATCCACCATCATTCTCTAAAAGGAAAAAGATATGGTTTACCACATGTTTATGTTTGGTAATTGTGTTTCAGAGTCAGAAAATAATATGACCATTAATATATAAGATTCTACTATAGCATTTTTAAATCAACTATTTATTAATAGCACTTGAAAGAAAACAGAAGTACAAGGGAAGGGTAGTATGATTAATTAAATGATAAAATGATATCTTTATTTAAAATTTACAGTACCCAATCCTTCAGTAATGAGTTAGTGAAAATTAATAAGCATTTATTTTTGCTGAAGCCATAATTTGTGTTAGATACTTACAACACTTAAAATTTTGTTTTGATTTACTATACATTTATGAAAATATTTGTTTAGCAGAGAAATTATTGCAAACTAAAAAACCAAATAATATGGCATGAAAAGAACAATATTACATCTCTGGAAAATTAGCCATCATACTAAAGAGGAGGCAGATTTTTTTAAATAATGGGAAAAAAACAAATAAAAAGGTTACATTTGTAAGCATAGATATTTAATTCTATTCAGAAAATAATAAAAATGATCAATTCAATTACGCTATTTAAAATAAAAATGACACATAATAAATTATTCACAGAGTTATGCAAGCAGTAATTTTAAGATTATATTTAGTGATTGAGAATTTTAAAAAATCAAACTGCATAAGAAAAAAAAGTCATAAATTTAAATGTTCTGGATAACTTGTATTCATGTAAAGAGACTTGTAAATATTTATTTCATAATCAGAACTAAAATGTTTTATGCATTAAAGAAATAAAAAATACAATTAAATTATGATAATAAGAAAATAACATTTATACATTACAAGAAGCATATTAGTATGTAATAGTAACATTACACCTAAATTTTTTTAAAAATAATTCTCACCTAAAATATGCAAAAAAACACCAAAAATAATAATAAAAAATATTAGGCTAAAGTGTAAACTCAGAATAAAATACATTTTTACAATTCATTAACAAAGATAATTGAAGTTAAATTAATTTTAACAATAAATTTCAAATCTCTTACCCATTACATAAAGAGTGATCAATCACATTAGTTATTATTAGTTAATATTATTCAAGCTGTTTAAATTTTGAGATTTTCTAGTTATATTTAGTAAAAAATGGTGAAAGTAAAAATGCTATTATGTATCATTAAATAAAGCAGCAGTTTTTAGACTTTCATAGTTTTATTAATTCTAATTTTAATTAACTTTCAATACAAAACAACAGCTCACTTTAGTAATGTCAATATCATTGGACTGTATGTAACTAGCAATTTTTTTTCTAGTTTTAATCTTGATTTTTTCAGGATGAAGCAAAAATCTTAAATGCGCAGGTGATTTTTACACACAACATATTCATCGCTCAATTACTATTTTAATTAGATAGTGTAATTTTTAAAATCACATTTCCTTGGTTTAATAGGAAAATTGAGAAATCTACACTTACAGGAGATTAATTCATATATTTCTGATACAATTCTAAAGAAGGTTCCCATTGATGTATGCGCAACAACTATTCTTTACATTCAAAAAATTATACAATATTTATTCAGAAAACAATGCAACTATTTTTGTCCTTTTAATTTTTCAGCGAAATTACAAAGCCAGAATATAAGTGTCTGTGTGTGTACATGTATGCTCAATTTTATTTCTTTTCAATAAATAAATAAAATAAGAGGAAATTAAAAGATTAGCCCTGAATTCTATATGCATTTTAAGTAAAATGAACTTGTATTTTTGATACAGTTTTCAAATTTTATTTTAATTAAGAACTTTCAATATTATATTTTTTAATTCTTAAGCAAAAATATTCAAAACATTTTCAAAATTTAATGAAAAATTTTGAAATTTATCAATGTTAAACACATAAATATTTGTTTTAAAAAAAATCATGAAAAATCTACAAAACATATTGAATGAATTTTTTTATTATTTAAAAATTTAACATAATTAATTTCTTATTTTCAATTTCAGTGTAGCCAAAATGAAAATTTTGAATTTTTTTTTCTTTTATAAATCTTAATATAATCATAAAAACAGATTTCCCATATATTTTGCGTTGAGCTAAGATTACTAAGAACAAATTTCGAAATTTTTTATTTAATAAAAAAGTAAATGTCAATACCCAATATGAAAGAAAAAATTTCTTATGCAATTAATTACAAATTTAAAATATATTTCATTCTTACCTTATCGATTTTGAAAGGATTGCCGAACATATGTTGTCGAACAGGAATAGACTCTATTTCTCGCAAAGGTGGTGTAAATCGCTTCAAATATTCCTGGTAATTTCCCATCTGACTAACTGGAAGACTGTGCATTTGATCTGAAACAAAACGTAACATAAATCTACTTTCTATATCTTTAACCACACACATTTTTTTAAAGTGTTTTATCTATTTATCAAAAATTTTAATCTTTTGGGTACATTTAACAAGTGAGACTCGTTATCTACTTACTTCAAAATACAGCCTTTAATTAATTCAGTATTTAAATGGCTAATATACTTATTTTAGTAAAATGCTTTTCTCAAGTTTAAAAATTCAAGTATATAAATAATTTATTTTAAAACATTTTGCTATTAAGCTAATTAACTAAAAATATGATGTATAAAAAATAAACACGTATAAATTGAATACAATTAAAAATCAAGTAAACTATTGTACTTCACACTTATAATGGATCTAAAAGTAATTGATGATGCATACTTTAATTTCTTTAT
Organism: Latrodectus geometricus; assembly: GCA_026290005.1. Taxonomy (NCBI): domain Eukaryota; kingdom Metazoa; phylum Arthropoda; class Arachnida; order Araneae; family Theridiidae; genus Latrodectus; species Latrodectus geometricus. The sequence continues at coordinate 73,722 of JAPDSC010125113.1, read as the reverse complement.
TTTAACTGTATCAAAATGCTAATAATTTCAAAAGTTTTGCAATGATGATCATTTTATATATTATTATGAATAATTTCATTAAAGCAAAAGAAAAAATAGGCAAAGTACGTTAAATTAAAGCTATTTTCAATTTAAAATTACAATTACAACTACAGCTGTGATATATGAAATCACAATTTCCCCATTCATAATGCATAATTTCTAATTACGTATGTAAAGCACTAATTACTAAAAACTAAATTATTATAACATTTAACTGAGAATAAAAGAGAAATTGTGCGAAGATAGAATAAAGTTAATTTCTGGAATGTAAGCATTCTAAATATGCAAAAAATCTAAATACACCAAAGTAACGACATAATTCAAAACATACACATTATCAGTATTACTAAACTATACATTACATTTTCCCACAACATCCATCAATGCATCTAGACAACAACAGATACTGTTTTAGAAATTATATAAGTGTTTCCTAAAATGAACATCAATCAGCTGAAATTAAATTCTTAAAAAAAAAATGTTCTTTCAGGATCTAATTTCCAATTAGGGACTGAAATGAAGGATCAAAATTATCAATATAATACTTTATTGATAATTTTGATCCATCATTATATACAGTGATTTCTGTATTAATAAAAGGTAAACTTTCATCTGTAAAGGAAAAAAAAAAAGGACATAAAATCAAAATACCAATGTGGCAAAATAAATAATTTTCACATAATAGTCTATAGTAATTTTCCCAAATTTCAACAGAAACCAATTTTTTTCCAAATTAATAACATTCCATTCATTAAAACATTTCAGCATATTTGCATCTATCCAAAATTTTTTTTTCAGTTTCATAAGAATTAGAAATTTAAAAATAGATATATTGTTTTTGATTAATGATTTTGTATTTTATATCTAAATATTTTTATGTGTATCGATATTTATTAACAGGTGTTATTATTATTCAAATTAGATTGGTGCATGCAGATATTTTGTTTCAAATCAAATAAAACACACACTTTTTTTAAAAAAAAATTTCTTTAAAAGAAATTTAATGAATTTTAGATTCAAAATGGTAATCTACACAGTATGTAAGTTGTAATTTCAAGATGATAATGACATTAAAATAAATATATATATACATGTAGAATTACAAATGATATATACTTATTTTATGCAGAATAATTCTGAAATTGCTCTGAATTTACTCAAAATATTATGAAAAACCAAGAAATTGATAATTAAATAGTAAAAATATTTCCTAACAGCTTATAATGATAAAATAAATTGTAGAGTTTTGAAATGGATTTTATTATTATACAATAAATAAAAAGTTAAAAGGAAATGTTTTTTCTTAATCAGCTGTATATTAAAAGAAATATAAGATTGGCAAAAGCATAAAATCATAAAGATGAATTATTTTCTTCAAATAAATAACTTTTAAAATGTATAAATTATAAGCACCAATATTTTGGAAATTTTTGCAAATATTCTACCAGTATATTTATGGAAAATTTATAAATAATTAGAAACGAATAGAAGTGTTAATGGACACATGAAATTCCTTACAGAATATAACTAAAAAGAATTCCTGATGATCATTGTTAGCCTAACAATACTTTAAGAGCAGTGACTTTCTTTGAAGAACAAGCTATAATAAGATTCCGGTTATCTTCATTTTCCAATTTTTGCCTTAGAAATCAGAAATCCTGACACTGTAAATCAGCTCATCAATTCTTTTCAGTACATAGTGAAATTAATTCATTAAAGAATAATTTTTTAAAGGAAAAATATTTTCAATAACAAAGATGGCTTTATTAATCTGCACATCCACAAACATTTCACTATCTAATTGCTTTTGTAACTGTATAGTCAATTGAAAATATTTCAAAGGAAACATTTTTAATATTAAATAAAAATTGTAAAAGTTAGTCAACATTTGCAAATAATCTCTAACTGAAAAATAATGGTTTGGAATAAATTTTAAAATAAAACATTTATGAAAGTTTATAAACATTTAAAATATTTTCTTCAAATAATACTTTTCTTTCTTAAATATATCCTAACATTGCTCTAAAGAAATGAAATAAAAATCTATATTCACAGAATCCCTTCCAAAATTTTAATTTGTTCATTCTCATAATCTTTTAAAGTAGTTAAGCAACAGTTAAAATAAATCTAAAATAAGCACTTGAGAGTGGTAAAAAAGAAATTTAAATAAAATTAAATTTAAAAAACTTGCTTTTTACATATAAAAGCTTCTCCTACAGAAAGCCTTTTTTAAAACTTGGACATTTTACATGCACCAATCTAGCTATTAGGAGTACATTTAAATGTACTTTAGAAGAAAGTATTCTAACCTTCATCTTGTAGGCGAGTATGGCTCAATGAACATTGGAGAAAGTTTGACCTCATTCTTGCAAGCTGATCCAAAATATTTTTCCTCGGAATATCGTATGCATTTCGATAACTTTCATGTTTAATCTCCCTGTCTTTTACGTATAAAACAAAAAGATTAAAATCATTAAGATCATTTTTCAAAGCAATAAACCTCTCATTCATGACTAAATGGGGTGTCAAATTCATTTCAGTGAGTTTTGTTGCAGCGCCAAATGGGCGCTGTGGTGCTGGATTGACGCGTATTCCCTCGGAATTAGTCTTTTTGGTCCCAACGGTCGAGATAAGTTTTTCGAATTCAGTTTTAGCCTAAAAGAATAGATATAAAAATATATTGATTAAAAGACATGAATCCACAAATTATTCAGAGATGAATGTAAGCAAAATATAGGAAATTTGCCCAAGCCCACCTAAGAGAAAATAAAACTACTTCTCGAATAGGTATGAGCCAGGAAAGAAGAAAACTGACCTGATTCTTGAGCCTTTTCAGATAATTTAAGACACTGTAGCTCAAACAATTCTCCATTGTATCAGGAACTAGATTAGGGGCACCCATTCTTTGCAAAGCTCGTTTAAGAGGCTGCACATTAAAACATCATTTAAATTAAGCATTTTTGTTCATATATAGCCATAACTAGTAATTACATGTAAAAGCTCGATATTCAAATACTTTATAAATGTAAGAAAGCTTTTTGCATATTTTATATCAACAAAAATATTTTAAATGTTGACATTTCAATGATAAAAATTTATCATTGAAAAATCATATTTATACAGGAATGCTAAGATTTTAGACTTTTAAATGGAGATTAAAGTGGTAAGATGATACATCAAGCTCATTATAAAGAGTAACAAAGATTTGCTTTTAAAGTTAATCAGAACATATATAAAACACACTGAAAATAAAGAATGCATTATCATATATCTCATCAGGCTGAATCAAATAAGATGGTCTTACAACATTAACTTTAATATTTTAAACAGTAACAATTTTTTAAATCTCTCATTATATATCAAATAGAATACATGTATTAAAAATGAATAAATAAATGCACACACACACATGTTCAGAATAAGAATTCAATTTTAAGAAAATATTAATAATTTAATTATATAATTAAATATTTGTTATTGCAAATTTGAAAAATTATTGTTTTTGCATTCAAACAACCTTAAAAATTTAAAAGACTTAACAAATGTGAGTGTATGCAAATAAATTATCTTAACAAAAATACATTAAAACTTTCAGAATTTAATTCTTTCTAAGATAAAAAATTTATCTTACTGCTGCATAATAAAGAGGCATATTTTTTAAATATGTATCAAATTGTTGCTTCCATTCTCTTGTTGGTTTGCATCTATGAACTTTAAACAGATCATCTGAAAAAAAATTGTAATTACAAAATTAGTCTTTCAAGAAAATACCTTGTTTAGTTTATAAAAGCAATATTTTATATTTTATTTGATGCTAACACATTTAATTTTCCAATGAATAAAGCAAAATACACAATAGTTGCTTTCACTGACATTAGTTATATTTTATGAGAACATTCATTTCAATTTTTAAGCTCATAAATAATTAATTTCCATTATTTATGAATTTAATTTAAATTGCTGTAATATATAAGTCAATCTTTAGCATATCATAATAAATCATACAAACAGCATCTTATACACAAACTATTTTATATAGTTATTTTTATAGCTGATAGCTGTTAAAAAATGGGAATATATTTATCAATTATTAAGATTATGTTAAATAACTAACAGGACTGTAATAAACTAAACAGGAAATATTTACATTAATGAAAACAGTTACATTAAGTTATTATATAACAAGTATTATTTAAAAAACATCCATTAAGTAATTATATAATTGTTATTTAAAAAAAATTATTTCCCATAGTTTGACGTGTAGTTTTTGAGAAAGCTTATTTATTTAAAAAAGGCACAGAAAAGTTCAAACAGCTTTCATAGAATCAAATGTTCTCTTTATTTTAAACTAAAACCCATTGAAGGAGATAGAAATTTCAAATAGATGTATAATGTATAAAAATTTCCTGCATAGCTTTACAGCTTGTTAAAGTTTTACAATCCAACTAAAAAAATTTATCACTTTTTAACAGATCATAGTAAACAGCAAATTTAATTATTTGACCAAACTGATCAAAGAATTTACTTACTATGATTGTTTAAAAAACAATATGGAGTAAAAATTATTGCAATAAATCTAACAATTTTTGGCATTTAACATTATTTATTATCATTTATTTAATAAAGAATACATTTTTTATTTCTTAATTTATATTCAGTTATAATAATTTGGCATTCTATCAATGTCTTGTAATCTAAATATACAAACAAATAAAACACATAAAATGTGCTTAGAAAGCTTAATTATATTTGTATTTCATTTAGATATTAATCATAATAGCTGCATAAAACAAAGCAATAAAATATACCTAAAAGAGGCAATAAGACAGGATAATTGTATGGCATAACAAACAAATTTACACATGTAAGACTTGTACTAGCTTTCAAATAACCAAAAGGATGATCCATATCACTATTTTTGTAACTGTTATTTACAAAAACCTATAAGATAAAAATAATACATAAAATGAAACAAAAATATGCAATAAAGTATTTGTAGATTTTACCATAGCATAATGCATTATATTTCAAAAGCAAGGTCTTGAAAATTACTCATTTATTAATATATGATACAGAAATTTTAGATATTAATTCAAAGGATATAAATCCTTAAATTACACATCAATATATTTGGTACGCAATGCAATTTTTCAAAACAATGTCTCACAGATATGAATTTTGAAATACAAATTTTAAACCAGTCACTTTGTTTGGAATGTCTGCGACAAATCTTCTATAGTAATTTAAAAACTTACCAGTTTGATAAAGAAAATAAAAAATTTGGCAACACATTTAATTTAAAGTTATCGTACAATTAAATATATCATATTGCCAAAGACTAGTCACAGAGATTACAACTGAACTAGGTATTACAAATTATCTTTGATTTGACTGGCAAAAACAATAGAAAAAATTATTAGAATTTTCTTTAGAATATGGAAAAATATAGATGTAGAAAAATGAAAAGCTATGACAATAATAAAAACAAAATATTCAATGATAACTCCAATTAAATAAACACAAGTTTCAATACAACTAAATATATAGCAAAAAGTTGTTAGATTTATCAAAATATTTCAAAATCTTTTTAGTAAATTGAGACAATCAATATATGATACTGGAATACAAAATTTATAGCTTTTTTCATAATTTGATCATTAAATAGTATACCATCTGAAAAATGTGTGGAAATGCTATCTAAATTAGCAAAACATGGATTATCTTCGAAAGATGTCGTATCCATTGCGATTGATGAAGCAACAATTATAAAAAAAGTTGGAAAGCTGTTTCGAGCAAATCAGCAATTGCGCTATGCTCACACTAGGATTAATGAATAGATTTAGTATATAAAAAATAAAGAATAGAAGAGAAACTAAATACAGTGGATAAAGAAACTTCTGATTCTGACTTTGAAGAGACTGAAACTGATAATGACAATGTAATTGTTTAAAGAAGATATTGCTAATGAGGATGAAATATTAACTCATCAAAACTTGCCTCCTATACTTAATAAAGTTTGAAAAATTATTAAGATATTTAAAAGTTATCCTGCAAAAAATGCCTTATAACAAAAATATATACAAATTGAAAGTAAAACAGAACATATGTTAATGTTAGTTTCTAAAACATGTTAGAACAATTTACTCTTAATGGTGGAATGATTTTTTAAACTGAAAATCTAATCCAAAAAGTAATAATAGCCATAAATCTCCAATTTATTGTATCAGCTTTATTTCCAGTAAAATTGGCTGTGGTGGCATCATGTTGGAGACATTCTAATTTATTAATGACTAATGCAACAATTAATTTCTTGTTGCAGTCACTGAAAGAACAGCACACATCATTATCTGAAGTACTATATATTACATAGAAATATCACATAGAAGAAAAGCATACTGAAATAGAATATCTTACGGTATTTACATAGCTACAATGAATTTAAAAATGAAAAAAAGCTATTTGATGTTTATTTTCTTAAAATGTTTTATCCACAAGTCTATTCAGCACATTCACATTCATTCATAAACACACAAATCACAAGCACATTCAGAAGAATTTGAAGCTGTTATCAAAGATAATGGTAACACTAATGTCAGTAGTGAAAAGTAACTGTCTCTTAAAAAAAATTAGAATCAGCAATAACTAAAAGTATTTCAATATAGAAATCAGATATATCCAAAACCATCTGACGAGAAATTGATTTGTTTGAAGATGAGAGATTTGGAGGTAAATATTTAGAAAAAGTATACCACACATTGCTAACAGTACCACTAACTAGCATAGATGCTGAAAAAATATTTTCAACAGCTGGTAATTTTTGTGCAAAATTTTGCATTAGGCATTTGGCAGTCTAATATGAAATTAACCTTAATGTGCAACTAATACATTTTTTTTTAAGATCACATTCATAAAATTCGTAATAGTACTATAGACTAAATAATGATATTTAACTTTATTATGATTCTTTATATAGCTGTTATATTTCAGTTTACAAATAATTTTTTTGTGACATTTAGTCAATAAAACTGGCAAATAAAACAAAGAAACACCTATGTTTGCTTTCTTTTCACAAAATTCTTACTGCCAGGAAAAAAATCCCGGAATTCTGGTATTAAGATCTAAAGATATTGAATAATGGTATTGAACTTTTGTCCCACGAGATTGCAATCCCTAATAAGATTTAACAAACTGGTACAATAATAAAATAAATTTATAAATAGTGCAATAATAATTACAAACCTGCCATGCAACAGTGGGCTGTTTTCGAGAAAGGATGTACTGAGTGAGAGGGCTTGGTTCCAATTCATATTTGTCGAAAGGAAGGTTGTCTATAACCATTGGCTCACTATTAGTGCAGGAAAATTTCACAATTGGATGTGCAGTCCTTGGTGGCTGTAAGAAGTTTTATAATGGAAAGAATTAAGTAAAAGGGGGGAGAATTTTTCTCTTTATAAACAATGGCTGTCTAGAATATATTTAAATGAAAATATAAAATGTTAAAATTCATAAAAAATAAACAAACACATAAATTATTAATTAAATCTTACACAACTTTTAAAGCTTGAGTTCAAAATACAAGTTGACTACAAGCACTTACATAAAGCAATGTAAGTGCTTGTACCATTGAATGATATTTTAACTTTTTTTTTTTTAATCTTAATTTTAAGTTAAAAAATTTAAAAAATATTGAACACGAAGTTCTTTTGTCTAATAATTATGTTCCTTTTTTATACTGATTTTCAAACATATATTTGTAAAATCATGGGTCATAAACATCAAGTTATACAGAAAATGCATTTTGAAAATATTCTACATTATTACTTAATTATAAAGAACATGTACTTTGCTGATCATGGATTTCAGGCTGTATAATCAGTTGAAAAAAATTAAGACATGTCACATTATAAGTTTATTCTGAACAGTTGTATGCATAATCAATAGGTAAAATAAACACAATTTTATGAAGCATTATATTGCTTGAAAATTCTTATCTCTTTTTTCTCAAAGTTTATTTTATTTTATCAGTATAATAATATTTGCTAAGAATTGGGTACATAATGAAACCAATTCAAGGTTTATAAGTATTACTTTGTTATGAATATTACATTTTTTATTGATTTTATGTAGTTATTTTGGCAAAGTTAATTTTTATGAAAAAAGTTTTGAAAACCAAGCTTGTAATTTTTGAATGAAAAATAAATGTTAATTATTTCATCCTATAACAATGAATATTATATCAATATACACAGTTGTATATTTATTATATATTATTCAACAGATCATAAAAAAGCATGTGCATTTGTATATCAATGGCAATTTATTGATATTTAAAATTTTTACGTTGAAAATGATATGAATTTCGATACCTAATACAAATCTGATGTTCCTTATTAATTATGGTTTAATTATATTTCTCTTTACAATTTTCTTCGTTTATTTTATTTCTTTATTTAGAATTGATGTTATACTATATTTCTAAATATATGATCATTCAATTACTAATATTGTATATGATTCATAATATTGCCTAAATGTCATAAAACAAACTAAAAGGATTCTTATATAAAAGTAAACCTGAAAAGGGGGAAATTTTAAAACCAGTGAAAATTATGTATTCTTCTAGTATTTAACTAATGAAATATTGCTTAAGTTTATTGTTAGTTCATAAACCAAACTGTTTATCTTATTCATGTCACATTTCTTAACTGTTTCTGCCTGCATGTATGCTTATTCTTAAGAATAATCCATACTTATTGAAATATATCTAACATTTACATAGTACATATATAATATAAATTTATAAAATATTAGCAAATTAATTTTAAAAAGCAAAACTGTCATAGCAAAAAGTCAAATTCAGAACTGATAACCATTTTTATAAATAAGTCTTTTTAACTCAATATAAGTTCTTTAAAAAATTATTTAATATAAAATGAGAAATAAGTTGTCTAATATAGAAAATTAAATACTAAGTAAAATACAAAGTTAAATAAAATTAGAAATAAATTGAAGCAGATCTGACATAGTGTGAATTTAGAAAATTCTAGGAGATTTAATGAGCTGAAGATAATATTAAGGTAACTAAAAAAGAGGGTGTGGGGAATGTCTTTGTACACTAAAATATTGATAAAAATTGTTAGCCTGTTTGAAACATGAGATAACAAAAGGAATCCAAAAGGGAAGCTTCCAAACAAACTCATTTTGATGAGAAATGTCACAATAGTTTATTTGCATGAATTGAAGCAGATTTAAAATAGAATCTGAATGAAGATAAAAATAACTACAGTATTTGATTCTTGTTCTACATCATAGATAAATTTGAAACCAAAATTACACAAATGGCACAAAATTGAATATTTTAAGCTGAAGAATATTTTTACAATAAAAATTATTATTTGGTTTTTTGTACAAAAAAATAATAACAATGGTACCTGATAAATGAAATTCAAAATGAAAACTAAATAATGAGTGACTAAAAAATTCTTGTGAATTTTTTTTGTCCTGAAATTTGATGGAAGATTTTGTACTTGCTAAAAAAAATTGTGCTTCTTGTTTTATATTAGTAAAAAGAAAGAAAAAACATATTTCTTATAAACATATTAGCAAGTGAAGCAATTTTTGTAAATAAATTAAATGTGCAATTTCTAATCGATGCAAATCAACAAATTAATGTATTTAAAGTCTTAGAAGTGCTGTAATTCATTAAAATAACTATTTGCAATAAGCAATTCATTGACTATTTAAAAAAAAAAAAATCAAAATTTAGAATTTAATTCTTAGGCAGCAACTATATATCTATTTTTCAAATTATTATACTTGAAAATTTTCACCTTTATAGTTTAACCAATGTTAAAAATAAGTATATTACATAAATTTTCTAAAAGTTAAATCTATCAAAATAAAATTTTGAACCTTCAAGAAAAACATCAATGCATGAAACACATTTATTAAAATATAAATATAAAAATCATTTTGGAAATTAGAAGTCATGAAGAAATTTTACCAGAGCTGGACTACTCTGATCTGGCCAAAATGACTCTGGTATCGGCCAGTGTCCTACAGTATATCCTTTTTGCGCAGATCTTTGGACATAAATGAGTTTTCTACATGACTGCCAAGAAGTATTATTATTATTTATAGGAAACAAAGCTGGGCTAGCTCTACCATTTTGTGGTGGGTTAGGTTGACTCGGATGCAAGCTAGGAGAAGCAGGTTTTACATCTCTCATTTCAGTAATATCTGAAAAAAAAATTCACATAAAATAATGATGTACATTATTCTGTAATATGCAATAAAAAATAATTTGCAACATAAATTATATTTCAAAGAAATAATTCTTGCAATACTTTTTGAGAAATCAATCCACAAATTATGTGAAATTCTTTTTTTAGAACAGAAATTATATGTATTTCATAGTCTCAATTAAAGATAATTTTAGGGAATCAAAATAATTTCAAGATTTGATAGCAATTTTACCATTTAAAGTTGTCCAAATAAAATTTTAATTTTACCATTTAAACTGTTGTAGTTGAACATATTTCATTTATTAATTGATAACAATGATAAATACATATTTTATTTGAAATTTAATGTATTTCACTATCATATATATGTAAATTAATGAAACAATAACAGTTTAATATTAAAAAAACCATAGTCTCAAAACATAAATGCTTATAATTTATTAGTTAATAAAAATTATTAAATTGCAATAATTTTTTTTAAAAACATACTTTGAAGTTCAAATAAGCTAAGAATCTTATTTTCAATTCGCAAAATTTATATTTTTAATGAAATATATGAACATATACCTTCACCACTCAGTAATGGAGGATCAGGTCCTATTTTTTCAAAATTGATAACTACTCCACCTTGCAGCTTTTGAACTAAAGACTCCAAGCACTGCATCAACATTCGTTGTGATATAACAGCATATGATCGCCCTAAGAAAAATAAATCAGTTTATTACTGAAATACAAAATTAGTTAACTTAAAGATATCTTCCTGAGACAGTAAAAATTATATATATATATATATATATATAACATGGAAAAAAATTCCTGACTAAGAAATGGTGTAGTATTCAAATTCAAAATATTTATCTTTTACACAGTAAAAGCTAAGATGAATTGTTTTCCATATGGGACCACAATACAGTTTTGCACAATAAGAAATAATTTTGATAATAAAAGATCAATGTGAAGAAAAATTATTGCATTTTTGCCCATTTCTACAAAAAATATCAGGAAAAAGAAAGAAGGAGGAAAATATTAAAAAAAATAATAATCAACATTATTCAAGAATAAATTAAGAATAATTTAAGAAACAAGCAATGCAATATTTTAAGGACATTAATTTCATACATTTAAGTCACTTAATTCAAAATAGAATTAAGGAACTATGAGATTAAATAAATATGATTGAACAGACAAAAGCAAATACCAAGATTAGGTTAAAAATACATAAAGGTGAAATTTTTAAGTTATATAATCATAAATTTATTTTTCAACTTAGTCACCATTAAGGCTAATATAGTTCTCTTAATGTTTTATCCTTAAGTGACAAAAAATTATTTTGACTTTTCTAGCATTCAAGACTTTACACCTGAGTGTCTCATTATCTGCTAACAGTTAAAAATTAAAATGTACAATTTTTTTTCAATCTCTAATAACAATACATCCATTGAGATCAAATTTGTGCAGCAGAATAACAACTTTTATATTTCAACATTAACAAATATATATAATACTATAAATACAAACATTTTTAAAGTAATCTTCAACTTTCAACAATTTATATCAAGAAATATTTTCAACAAAATGAAACTTCAAGAATTTAAATACCACAGATGCCAGATGATTTCAATCCTTATACTAAAAAACACTTACACATTCTAAAAAGGATACAAACACTTTTACCAATCTTTGGTAACATAAATCAATCATTCAATAATCATTATAGTCAGAATCTGACTAAATTAAAAGTGGATGAAAATGACCTTTAAAATTCAAGAAATCAAGACTCCCTTTAAATCAATAACATTTTTTCCCTCTATTTATAAAAAAGAAAATATATAAATTCTTTCTTCTTTTCTATAAGGCTCTTTATATGTATGCAGTATATATCTTACATGTGTAAACTGTTTCACTCATGTCAATAAGTTGTGTAAGATATAATATTGTTTTAAATGTATCTAACTGTTTATTATATCTGTTATTAAATCATTAAATGTGTAGTGCAAAAATTTTATTTTTTAATGATTGCCAATGTTGGGCTCAAGGAGAAAAAATAGGGAATTAGTTTGAACATAGCAAATCCCCATTTTTATGCTTCACAATATACGATTTTAACTGGTAGGTTATATAATTATTCAATTATATAATTGTAAACATATTTTATCATAATTTCTTGATTAGTTTAAAGCATTAGTTCCTTGCTTAGTACTAAGCACAAAGCAAGAAAATTTTTTTAATGAATCTAGTGTAACTAAATAAAAAATTGTATGAATGTTTATACAATTCATAGTAGATTCTACTGTTAATGATAAAACAAATAAAATAAAATTGAAAAAAATGAACTGTTTTAAAATAGAAAAGTGCCTTCACATTAAATTTTTTTCAAACAATGAAAGTGATAAAATATTATGATTGCCTTATTACTTTATTTATTTTGCGACTTCTTATAGTATATAAATAAAATAAAAAATATGCAAGATAGTAACACAATTTAATTAATGGATAAAATTAATAAAAACTGCACATTTTTAAATTTCTAATATTTCATTGCTTCTTTAACAGCATAATCATGAACTCCAAAAAATTATTTTTTCCTCTTTATTAATTTAAAATAGCAAAAAAATTTCAAGTACAGATTTCATAAGTATAAAATACAGATAAAACTTTAACTTTGTTTAATATTTATTAAGATATTATAAGAGGCTTAAAGTTAAAAACATGTATAGAATGTTAAAAGTGAAACATTAAAAGAAAAAGGTGGAAACATATTGAATGAAATATTGCTTTTATTTTTTCTTAAAAGTCTACATAACGGGTTGCCAAATAAATTCATTTATAAAGATACAGTGCAAGGATCATCTTGACTGAGAGAGCAGCACTATATATTTCAAAACAAAAGTAAACGTTTTCTAAATATTTTTGAACATTCAAGTTTTTGTAGTACCTAAACTTTTTTATTGCTCAAAATAAATAAAAATAAAAATAAACTATGAAGAAGTGAACAGCAAGACTTGAAAACAAAATGTTGCTCACTCTTTTTAACAGTGGTTTTATTTACTTGTGACATATTTAATTTATATATTTTTGTGTTTTAAATAAAAGTTTCAAAATTTTTTAATTTCACAATAACATGCTCACTTTTGTAATAAATATGTTAGGCCCTAAGAATTTTTCTAAACCATCTATTTTGTTAGTGGGATCCCTTGGTAAAAATCATCTTAATATTTTCGTACAATTTGATGAAACTATTTAAATAAATAAATCAGAAAACTACAATGCACATGTTCTATTAATATATTTAGTCTTTTAACATATATAAAACGAAGTAATATAGCTTGAATTATAAACATTTTTAACTATTTTTTTAATTTTTGTTATTGCAGCCTTTCATTAATTTCTACCTGAAAACTGCGATGAAAACAAATAGTTAATAAATGACATGAAGAGAAACATTCAATTAATTTTAAAAAGAAACAGCCTTTTAATTAGAATCCTTGTTTGTTATTTTAAAAGATTAACTTTGATTTATATTTTATACTACAATTTCAAAAGTAATGAATTAAACATTAAAGTTTTTAAAATATTTTTTTCATCAAACCAAGAAATTACGACAAATAATTGCAAAAATATTATACAGAATTTAGAAACAACTTTGGTTGAAAATTATAGCAAACAAAGAATTTTATTATAGAGTTGCATGTGAGGTTTTAGTCATAAAGTTTACTTAAATAAATTCTAGTGGTACTTCATTTCTAACGCATGCATTTATTTTCCAAGAACATGAAAATTTAGAATATTTTTAAAATATTATAATAAAAATAACTATTTTGTAAATTTAAATTATTTATAAGGTTTCGCATTTAAAATTAATTTTCCTCTTTTTTTAAAATTGTAAATTTTTAATTTTTTTTTAATTTACTTAAAATGCATGCTTATATTTAATATAAAAAAGCAAATATTTATCATTTGCTGAAAAATTTATCATTGGCAAATAAAATTCTTTCACTTGCTAAAACACATTTCTCTTTCTTTTATTTAATTGAGTAATCTAATTGTTATACTAAAAAAATTTTCTATGAAATAAATAAAAGTGCTTAAAGAATGTAATTCTATACATAATGCAAATGCAAAATACATCAAAGCTATTTAAACATTTTTACTTGTATATTCTTTGATTATATTAATTGTTAAACTGCAACATAAAAACGGAAGTGTGTATGTGTGAGAGAGAGAGCATATATACTCAAAAAAATCGAAAATTGTTCAAAATTACAAAAACTAAAGATGTAATACACAACCAATACATACTAAGTGAAATTCACAATATGAACAAGTTCTGATAAACCAATAAACAAATATAGATAATATATATATTTAAAGAACACGTGGCAACAATAGTCAGCTAATGTTTAGCATGAGTCAGTAGCATTTAAAAAATTGCAAATGATTTTTACCTCTCTTCTGACTAGAACAATGTTTTCTCCTAATAATGATCAAATTTTATAGTAAATTAAGAACTACAAAGCAAAAAGAGTTTGAAGTGTGAAATAACCCTTGGAAATTAGCAGGGCAACCATTTTTGTAGTGGAATGTCCTTGCCTTAATTTCAGTTATTGTAGAATAAAAGAAAGGTATTTCTATGCAAAGCTGAATAGCGTTTGTTTGCTGTTCCATATAAGGGCTAATTAGACTAGCTAATTTACACATATAAGGGATAATTAGACCTGGACAACAGTTCAAAATAGATTCTGAACCAGTATAAACAACCACATCTGAATCAAGAATTGAACCTACAAACTATTGAAATGAATACCAAAGTGCTAGCCTTTCCGCTGCCAGCTTAGCATATCTATCAGTTAGACTGCTTAAGATTTTTATAGGTTTCTTGCCTTGCAACATATGAATATGACACACTATGAAAGCACTTCCTGAAGACATTACAGGATGGATTTCAAAATATTTTAAGCAATTGTAAGAGCAATGAGTTAGTAGATATTTACCTCCTGTAACATCACACATGGCATCCACAGGTGAATTATCAGGTGGAACAACAGAGCTTGGATCCCTATCTGCCGGAGGAATCCCGGTTAGTCTTAGAACAAGAGAGAAAAGCCTTTGATCCCATCGGAAAGGTTCTTTGGTCAATTCAGAACCAGGAACAGAGGAGTGCATGGGAAGGTTTAGCTAAGGAAGTCATATAAACCATATAAGAATATATATATATATATATATATATATATATATAGAGAATTAAATAATAACAAGACAACATATATTATAACAATTTATAATAGATGATGCATGTAATTAATATTATTTAATAGACAATAAAATAAAAAGTTTTTAAATTTTAACACATCAAAATTTATTTGCAACATTACAACATTGTTATTAACAATAGTCTTTAGTGGGATCCTTCCCTCCAAAGACTAACCTTTTGTAGAAACAAACCTTTTCAAGTTCTTCAATAAAAAGAAACTCAAGAATTAAATTTTCAGTAAAGTTTACGACATATGTGAAAAGCTATTTTAGATACCATACATAAGATAATTAATTGATTTGATTCACTTAATTATTACAAAAATATTCATAATGATTAAAAATTCTAATGTATAATATATTGAGTAAGGAATATTTTGATTCATTTTAAATAATGTGAACCAATAGAAACTATATTTAAAAGTTTAAACTGTTTAGATTGTTGACAGTTTAGATTTTACTATAAAAAATTATCTAAAATAATAAAATTAAAATTAGAATAAGATAAAGAACAGTCATTCATTTTTAAATATTGTAAATGCTTATTGTATTTTCTCAAATAATTTTTTTAAAAACTTTTGAGAGTTTTTTAATAGTTTTTAATATTTTTGAAAGTTTTATTAAGCAGTTTTCCAAGCATATTGCAACAAGATGTTATAAATTAAAAAATACTACTTTATACTAAAATAAATATTTATTTTCATTTTCCTGTTTAGAATTACATTATTACATTATATTATACAAATATTCAATTTAAATGGACTTTAAAATGAGTAGAAAAAGCAATGAAAGGAAACTTTTTTGTAGTATTCATACAACTTTTTAAAAATACTTTTTTAAAGTAATAAAATAAATTTTGTTCCATATTATAACATTTTAAAAGAAACATTATATGAAGGATTTATTTGATTTTAAATAACTGTTTGGGTAAATTGTAAATGGCAGATTGAAATTAAAATTATATTGCACTGTTTGAAAAATCAAAGGAGTTTTTCACATAACTAAATATCAAATAAAATAGAGATTACAGTTTTTATGCACATTAATATTGTACTTCAATATTACTTTAAAAATGAAATTTTTTATAACCCACTTTAGTATTGCTAATAATTCAAAAAATCATAAATTTTTTTTTTTTTTTTTGGTGGATCAAATTGTTTTTCTTTATATAAAATGTATTTATAAGCACCAACAATATTGCACCACTATAAGTTTGTTTAACAATAAAATTAGTTTAAACATTTTTTAAAATTTTTAAGTGAAAAAATTGCATTAAATTTAGAAAGTGCAAATAAACTCAAGTGAAATGGTTCACCCTTCTCCCAGAAATACAGATTTTCTTTTAAACATTTTGAAAAAGAGATAAACAAATAAAAAGAGTTGAAATAAAAGTATATTTAAATTTTTCTAGAAAATAACCAATATGCTTACTTCTTCCTGGACACCAAGTGTAGTAGAAAGTTTTCCTCCATCTGTAATAATAATTATGATAGATGGTTCTAAGAAAAATGGACATCTTCCTTGACCATAAGTATCAATACCTGTTTGCATTCGATTAATGTTGAGTAAATCAAAAGCAGATTTTAAAGCAGCACCTAAAGTTGTCATTCCAATTGACTGCAAATTTTTCAATTCTGTCATGAAAGTTGCTAAGCTCTCTTTCCAACCAGCCTAGATATGAAACAAATTAAAATATTTATTTTGGTCCTAATAGAGCACATTATGAGTATTTTGAAAAATAAATTGGTTTAAAGTTCTTACAATAACTTGGCATAAATATGAAGACAATATGTTGTTTGGTTAATTGTATGATAGTAGGATTTAACAAAACACTTGCTCATGAATAAATTTAGAAAGGAAGTTAATAAAAATGCTAATCAATAAGCAAACATAATATTTTGAAGATACAGTTGCAGTAGATTAAATCGACAAACATTAGAAACAAAATTTTAAAAGTAAAATTTACTATAAACTGATTAAAACAAAATAAATTATACAGCTTTTTCTTCTTAATTGGATTTGATAGTCATCACACTTCTGATAAAAACTTTTTGTACCAAGTTCATAGTCACAAAAGCTTTATAACTCAGTTGTACAACAGCCTCATGAGGCCAAAACATACAGTACCCATACCTGTTTTCTTAATCGATGGCACAGGGCTGCAAAGTATGTGCCACTGTTATGTAGTTAGCCTAATGCCAAATCCAAAATTATCAAAAATACTTGGTATACAATGTTATCAACTCAATAAAGAGTTGAAAAGTTGAGTCGACTTTGTCCAGTCAAAAGATTAAACCTCTGACCTGTATTTGGGAAAGAAAACCATCGTGCTTCTCCAAAACTTTATATTAAAAATAATTTAATCATTCAAAATTAAAGAACATACATATTTCATTATGATGTGACATACATTTTTTATATCATTTTTCAAAAAACAAAGTAATAAACATAAATTTTAAATAAAATTCATAAGTTTATTTAAAATTAAAATAATAAAAAAATGCTGAAAGTATATTTCCTGTCGTGTTTAATGTTTTGAAACCTATTTAGAAAGATATAAATATAGAATAAAAAATGCAGAATACTGATTCTGACTAAAAAAGGTCTTTCCAAAAAGTTTTTGTATTCATGACTTTATATATTAAGACAAAAAACAAATGATGTTCTGGCTTAAAAAAATTAATCTGTAAATTTTAGTCCAGATTTGTTCCTGTTAAACTGCAAAATTCTTCCCCAGTAACCTATTACAGACCAAGGCTGTCTCAACAAGCTACCTCCAAGAAATGTGATCAGTTCATGTGATCATTAAACAAATGATTTTTAAAATTTTGAAATTAGCTTTCTCACAATCTATCCACCTTGTGCAAGATCTTCTTTTCCTGGTACCTTCTACACTTGCAAAGTTCATTTTTTAACACAATTCAAATTATCTCACATCTAAACTTTAAAAATTACCCGATGCATTAAGAGTTGAAGACTCAGAAACATTAGATTGTTAGTAACTTCTATAACTTCACAATTAAAGAATAAAATATTTCTTTATTTGATTCATTATTTTTTTTAATTGAACCAGACATTTTTTAGAGTATTTTTCTTTCAAATATTACAATTCTTTCCTTAATCTGTAAAATAAACTAACAAAAATATTGTTAGTTTATTTTACAGCCATTTACTGTTAGTTAAAATAAACTAACAGCTGGAGTTCCTAAAGATTTAGTTAAAATTGAAACAGCAAAATTTGTAAAATATATTAAAATATTTTAAGATTGCACTTAAAAAATATGTTACCATGCAAAATATGGAAGTTCATGTATGTATAATATAGAAGTTTAGTATGATGGCTAACTTAAAGAGTTATCTAAAACACCCTGTTAAAAATTGTTTCATTCTTATTAGTTTGTTAAGATCACAGATTCAAAATATTGCACTGCTAAGAAAATATCAAATATTGGTTTAGAGAAATGTTAAAGGCACAATTTCTATTTTGAAAGAAGGAATTAAAGCTATTTTATACACATAAACTGCAGCAACAAAGATGGAAATAGATGTATCAAACAATTTATATATCTTGCTTTCAGAGCAAAAGTATTTTCAACAGCATTAATTGCTATAATAAATATCAATATCACAAAAGAACATGAAATAGGGCTTAAAACTCATTTAATAAACAAGGTTCTGGTTATTTAAAATCAAATTTTTTTTTTTAATTTTATGGCAAACAAAGTGTTTTTTTTTTTTGTAGTTGTTTACTAACTTGCAACAAAGAAATAAAAATACATAAATAATTAAATTATTTGTTATAAGTGACGTAACAGATTGATAACTTTATGTCTTGATTTTATTTCACAAAGCAATTCTTTATTATTTCAGTAATGGTTTGTATTTATTTTCTACATGAGACTTTTTATGTGGCTTTTTTTTTTTTCACCACATAAAAAGATACTTTTTAATTGTGCTGCAAAAACTATTTTTTATAGCTGCACTAGTAAAATTCGTTGCAATAGTTTTTTTTTTTTTTCCTCAGACAGTTTTCTTTCATCTGTTCCCTATCTACTGCACAAAAATAAGTTTGACTGTATTGTAAACTATTTGATGGAGTAGCCTATAAAATTGCTTTATTATATTTTACTTCAAGCATCTCTAGTTTGCAGAGATTAAGAAATTTTGCACCAATTAAGTAATAATCTGCAGATATTCTCAAAAATCTGCACTAGGTGAATTTGTCATAGTCAATGTCAGCTTAAATTATTTGTTAAAAAAAAATTTAAATCTAGCAATTTATTTAAAATGAACAATTGTGATTGGAGTTGATATTACACAAAAGTTATCTTCATCATTATTCATTTTTTACCAAACAAAACTATTAATTCCACTGTAATAAAACCTTTAAAGCACAAACATATCATACTGAAATTAATATTGGGGACTATCATGCAAAATAATGAAAATACAAATTAACTTTCATTCTAATAACAAGTCAATTTTCAAATTTCACTCTGTTTCATAATTATTTTGAAAAGGTATTTTTTTAATGACTAAATAATTTCAAAACAAAAATCATTTTTCTACATACAGTAATTTTTTATAAAAAAAAAAGGGCTCTTGTAATTAGATATTGTGGATCAACATTTATGATAAAATCTTCCAATAGTTTACTAATTATTAAAAGTATTAGTGTTGCAAAATCATATTACCTTAAGTAATAATATAGAAAATGTGTGCTATTTAGTATTATATTTATAATAATACTTTTACGGGTTATAAAAACTGAAAATATTTACTTTAAAAGAAATGAATAAAAATTTTATTTACATACCTTAACATTAGAAGGGGGCTCTTCAAATGTTAGTAACATGTATCTATCACCTCTACTTGCAGAATCTCTCTGCCTTATCTGAAAAGCAGACTTTAAATTAAAATTCACAGCACAAAAAATTTTTACACTAAATATAAACAGTTATTTCTAGTCCCTTGAATAATTCAATGAAATTTTTAGAAATTTAAAGAAATTTTTTTCCTTTTCCTGATATAAATATTCTTGTTGCTGTTTTGAACAATATATATTTGTAGTTGATAAATTTTCTCTTCTAGAATCTTCAGATGTGCAATAATCTATTTATTCTCGTCATTAATAAACTTTAATAATATTTAATATTTTATGCCCATTTTATTTGCAGTTTCATCAATATTTAATACAAATTGTTTACTAAAGACTTCCTTATGATTTTCTCACACCACAAGTTGTTATATATGTGGCACAAGTTTTTAGACCCAACAAAGCTAATTTATTATTATTTGACCACTGCTTAAGCTCAATAACTTTACAGCAGTAATTGTTTTAAGTTTAGTAACTTGATAGCACATAAAAAATTTTCAGTTTTCTACAGGTGACATGACTATTAGTCTGATCATAGAAGTATCCAAACTGCATAGGGGGAGGATATTGAAACTCACTCAGAAAACCAGTTAATTTAACTAATCTCAAAAAGTCCCTTTAAATGAATTATACAAGGGTATATAAAATATGCATCTGTGCATAGAAATACAATTTCATAGATAATTGCAATTCTTCAGAAAATTAAAGATGTTAAGAAATTACTTGAAGTGTTATAGCAGAAAAAATCTATAAAATATTTGAAAAAATTACAAGACTTGTTTAAATTGAGTAATAGAATAATAATGTAATTGAAAGATTCAACTAATTTACAAGATAACAGTAAAAGCAATTTCAAAGAAAGTAATGGAGATTTTTAATTTGAGAATTTTTTAATTAGCGATATTATAAGAATTAATAAGGTGAAAATGCGCTTTAGGTCCCCTACTCTGCCAACTTGGCGAAAGTGTGCTGTGGGTCCCGAACTTGGTGGGTTTTCAAAAGCGCTGTTGCCATGGCGATAATGGAATACGATTTTTAACTAATTAGCAACCAATGAAAATGACCGATTTTTCAAACTGAAACTAATTAACGACCAATGAAAATGCTAAAAAAAAAACCAATTAATGAGCATGCGCGAAAAAGCGCAAATTATTTCCTCCGGAGGTTGCCATAAAGAGCTCATTAAGTATAAAAGCGCCCGGTTTACCATGCTTGGTGCATTTATCGCCAAATTGACAGAGTAGGGGACTTAAAGCGCAGATTAACGACTAATAATTTAATTGGAATACTTGTACATTTAATTAAATATATTATATATAGAATTTAAGTTAAATTTTTAAATAGAAATATATTAATTTTTTAACTCGAAATGAAAAGGACTGTAAAGTCTTATTATTCTTTTCAACATAAAACATAAACAATTTACCCTCAGAATTATATATCTGAAAGTTTTATCCATTTCAAGTCAACTTTTATGTATTATTTAAAATGTATATTAATTAAAACTGCACACTTATCTTTTCTAAGCTTTCTTCAAAGCTCAAATACTTATTTTTGTATAATAGAGTAAACATTCCCACATTTATTTTGCCTATTTTTTCATTAATTAAATGTCTCAATGTGTATACATGCATATACAACTAACATTTCTTGTTCCAATTTGATTTTGCAAGAGAAATTTAAGTAAACTTTTTTCTTTAAAAGCGAATTTTTCTTTCAGTTTGTAATGCCATCATATTTTAGGTATTTTTTAGCTAACATTTATTTTAACCTGAATTTTTTCAACATTAATTTAGGGGAATTTATTGTAACTAGTGGAAAGAATATTTTTCATTTAAATTGTAATATTTCTTATCATTTCATGAATCTACCTTAATTTCCAGAAGACATACAGCACAATTTCCAGATTTAAAGTTAAATTTTAGCAGAATAGAGCTTTTATTAATAATACGCTTTCTTGATTGAAAAAAAATATTCAACTTTGCTTGGTAAAATTATTTGCAAGTCTGTGAATGTCAATAAAATTATCATCATTAATAGTAGGACTTGCAGGAGCTAAACTTATTTTCTTAGACAAAAAGATAATTTAAGTAAAATTTTTAATTAGAAATATTTCATTAATTTTTGAATTAGAAATTGAAAGGATTGTAAAATCTTATTATTTATTTTCATGCACATAACTCAAGAGAATTTGCTAATTTTTAATAAATAACATTAAGTATGTGTGTGTGAAGAATAAAATTTTGAAAATTTCACGATATACAAATTGTTTTTATTTACAAAAGTAAAAATATTCTTTTAAATTAAGTTTAATTTTTCATTTTGAGAATACAATAACATTAATCAAATCTCTTTGTGGTAGACTAAATATTTGTAATTTTAAAACTAAATTTGTTTAATCAACATATATTTTGAACATTTCTCATTGAAACTCATTTCTGAGTTGTTTTCATTAAAACACATCTGATATGCCATGCATTATAATTAAGATCAATATTTTCTGACAATGATATTTGCTATTGAGCTTAAGAGTTTTTATGTGGAAATTAAAAAAAATTTCCCATTTTTTTATGTGTCCTTTTTTTAGAAATAATGGAATTTCCTTCGATATTTCATCTTTACAGCTATAACATATTAGTTTTAAAATAAATTATACTTCCCATATTTTTTCTGAATACAATTCCTTATTTTATGAAAAATTCTGCTTGGGTATTATAAGAATAAATATGATTAAAAATTTTCCTTCAATTTTAAGAAAGTGCAAATAGTTTGAAATGTGTGGTAATGTTAGAGCTCTATGATAATTGTTGACAGCGTGGAATATTTAAAAAAAAGTCAAGATTGATATCCAGGATTAAATCTAAAATAATTTGTCATTTAAATAGATTATTTATTTCTTGTGTGTTATTCTTTATATTTGATCTTGCTTTTTTTTATTTACAAATTGAATCTAAGAACCAATCATTTAAAAAAAAATATTTAAAAAAATTACGACACTTATTTAAAACATTTTGCAAATTTTTTTAACGTGCTTTCCATGATTAGGAAAACTTTAAATCTAGATACTTTTCTCAAAACCTATCAAGTGGGAAGGATATAACGGTTGATAAATATGTTTACATTTGTTTACCTATAACTCATTTTTCTAAAAATTTCT
Organism: Latrodectus geometricus; assembly: GCA_026290005.1. Taxonomy (NCBI): domain Eukaryota; kingdom Metazoa; phylum Arthropoda; class Arachnida; order Araneae; family Theridiidae; genus Latrodectus; species Latrodectus geometricus. The sequence continues at coordinate 50,153 of JAPDSC010125113.1, read as the reverse complement.
GTTGCTATTGCTAAGAAACATTAATTTAAGAATTTACAATTTTTTCCTTTTCCTTTTTATGGGTCTTTAAAGAACATTAGCTAACAAATTCAGAAGTTAAAAAAAAAAAAAAAAATACTTCACTTAGAATGAAAAATTGTGAATATATAATGAAATAACATTTCTCCGTAACTCTATGATACTTATTGTGAATGAATATGAATGCTTAAAATTTTATCATTTCTGAATTATTGACGATTTGGTTAGCCTATACTTGAGGGTGCCTCCTTGATTCTCACCAAGTTATTTTATGTATTTTATTCGGTTTATTAAGTTTGCTTATATTGTCTTCATTGCAATTTCATTATGTTTTGGTCACCATACCTGTTTTTACAGTGTTCAGCGCAAATAGGAATGGCACCAACCAAAAATTGCCAAAGGGGCACCCTGAAATATAGTTTTACTAATGATTTTTGCTGTAAAATGACTTGTTTTTGCCATTACTTTGAAGTTTGACCTATTTTTCAATATTTAGGAATTGCAGAAGATTACAATAGATTTTTTCCAAACAAGATTTTTCATTAATAAATATTAATAGTTCATTGGTTATATTTTGCTAGGTGATTTGGAGAAACGACTTTACCAATAGCGGTAAAACTATATTTTAGGGTGCCTCCTTGCAAACATAGTGATTTTTGTTTGGCTTTCAATTTTATTGGCGATTTTTGTGGGCACAGAACAATTAATTGCTCTGTTGCAATCAGAATACGATTGGGTTTTGCCCAGATTGGGGATCAATCGCGCTCATAACTTGGTGAGAACCAAAGAGGCACCATAAGTATAGTCTAACCTCAATGGCTCCTCGAATTAGAAAAGTAACATTTTTTTAAAAGTAATAGATAGTTATTACATACGATTTTATAATTTTGATGACAATTATTTTTGTCGCCAAATAAATCCTGCCAAGGGGAGATGCCAAGTTGTTTAGCTAAATTATTTTTGACAATCCTTTAATAATAGAACATTTTTATCTATAAATAAAACCAATTTTCAGGTTTTATTTATCATTATGATTAAGACTATTTAATTAAAAAAGTTAGCTGCCCAACCTGTCTAGTGGTTGGCGTACCTGACTACAGATGGGTGGGAACTGGTTTCAAATCCTGGATAGGGCATGGATGTACTTTCTCTCTCTCTCTCTTTCTTGTCTTTTCTTTGTGTGTGAATGGTTGCCTACCCTATAAACGGGTACCTATGGAAAGTGTGTACTGAGGAAGTCGGACTCCACACCAAATATGGTTCATTTGGAAAAGTGGAGCAGCGCACCCAATATTGCCAGCCTGGCTGGCACACAACAACAACAATTAAAAAAGTTAATTTTATATATAGTCGCCAAAAATCATATTAATTCAAATTTAAAATGATTTCTTCACAGTTACGAAGGATAAATATTTATTAAAATAATGGGCTATAGCTCAAAATAAAAATTTAATACCTTAATAAATCTTTCGACTGCATCTTTTGCTACATCTAAAAGAGTTGGTCTCGCTCCCAGAAAAGTTCTTTGATTCATAGACGCACTGGTATCGATTAAAAATAATATAATAGTCATTTTCGTAAAATAAAATATATTGTGATAAAGTTTACAAATTCATCAAACAACTTTTAAAATATAAACAACAATTCTATTCCACTGAAATACTTAAATTTAATCACGTATTTCGGAAATTTTTAACTAAATATATAAGCATTTTATTAGATTTCACATATATGCAAAGATTTTCTTGTTTAACGATTTCCGTGAACAGTACACATCTTGATTATTATACCAGTAACTCTAATTCTTTTAATAAAAAAATGAGCTAATTAAACTTAAGTACTCCTTTCAACAGCGCCTGCCTCAACCTCACAGTGTCCGATTTAATAATGAGAAAAAAAGCTCTTGATTTGGAAAAGTATTTGTTGAAGTCATATCTGGCTACGGAATATTGTTTACAAAAGCTTCAAAAGAATCCCTTAAAAAACTATACGTTATTTTACCGATTTAATATAGTTTTGATAAAGCTTGGTTTTTTACGTGAAGCTAATTATATTTTAAAAAGTAATCGATTTTTACAGTTAAGCAAAATAATAATAAAAACAAACGAGCGTTAATAAAAGCTAACTGTAACCACAGATTTCTGTTTACATCCGTCCATCGTCTGGTTCAAGATTGGTCTGCATGCTTTGAATTATGGCTACAAGCATTAATGATGTTTCTGCAGATGATAAAGTAAGAAATAAAAATTTCTTACGGTTTATGCATGATTTTTTCCATTATATTTTTGGTTTCATTCCCTGTTTCCTTTTTTATTTCATTTTCCTTTTTTATCGCAGGCCGGCATGTTAAAACATTTGCTGTTTGATTACGTCTTCACCAGAGCATCATGCCAATTTGAGGTATTGTAAGCACAAAATGAGAAATTTTCATATGAAATTCCTAAAATGTGTATAATGTCTTTGTATCCATATTGCGCATGTTTTGAAATTGTTAGATTGGAACTATATTTTTTTAGATAAAATGATAAAATTAAAAACTGATTTTTGACCTTCATGTGTTGAATGATAAAACAATTGATATTTGCTTTTGGAATGTTATATTCTAGTTTTATTTGAGCTTCACTTTTATACTTTCTAATATCTTTTACCTTTATTTTATAACTAATGATTTATTCTTTCTGATTGAATTACTTGAATATACTATCTCTTCTGAAAAATTTTAATTCTTGCTTAGTTTCATTTTCTTTTACATGGGTGACAAAGTGTATATAGCATGGCAAATAACTTTATTTGTTGTTTGTTTTTATTTTAATAATTTTTTCTTCCATTATTTTTCTATGTGACCTTTCTTGACCTTGTCATGCCTGTTATACTCTTCATTCTTTTCAATATTTTCATGCTTTTAATTAATACTTAATAATAATCTTTTCTCAGTCATTTAATATTATATTAATGATAATATTTGTATGTTCAGAATTATTAAAGTGGCCCATTTTTTTTTCTTTAAATTTTTTTCAGTAAATCCTATCTTTTTATACTTAATAAAAATTTCTTGGAAAGTGTCTAATATTTTAAAATGCTAATAAATAAATATGCAATTTTTAGTTTTAAATAAATAGATGAAGCATCCTGTTTATGATTCATGAACATGTTGAGATATCTTGAAATATCAAAGTTTAATTTACTGAATTCTGATTGTTCTTTATGCACTTTGATTAATCAAATAAGTATAATTTTAACTGGTATATAGTTTTTCCTATCAGTGTTTTTTTTTTATTTTTTTATAACAATCTTGATATATTAATGTTAATAAGATATGATATGCTATATAAAATTAAATGAAACTGCTTAAAATATATCAACTGCTTCTTCACCCTTTCTCAGTAAGAGATAAAGCAAAAGGCAATTAATCTAATAACTTCTTCTTAATAACTCTTACTCAGATATACACACGTGTGAACTCATATTGTAATAATAAAGCTAAACTAATTATGTTAGGTTCAGTTTTTTTCAAGTACAAAGTTAGAAAATACTTCAATTATTTTTTTAATTTTTAAGATAAAAAGTTGTTTTTTTTTATACTTTACTATTTGCAACAATTAAAATTAAGAAGAGAGGATGTCCAATGCCTTTGAGTTATGCTTTCATGTTCATATTTTTTCAAAATATATCATCTGTGTCATATATATAAAGTTTTTCAAAAATACTATGATTTGCAAAATACATTACGTATGTGAAAATACAATGAGAAATAAAGTATGTGTAATCTGTTGACTGAGATATAATACTTGGATATCTTACATGTTTTCTGCAAAATTTTATTGTTTCTTAAATGATTACATTACCATATAAGTTTATTTTTCTATTGTAAATTTAATATTGATGCCTAGCTTTTAAGATTTTGAATTGGAGTAGAAATATGACTTTAAATAAATATATATATGATGTCATTTGTGAACCAAGATTAATTTGGCACTAAACTTTTTTTATTAATTTTATGTAAAATCTGCTTTTTGCTTAGAAGAACTACTTATAAAGTTTTTTAATCATGTTTAGTGCCTTATGTCATCTTATAAGATATTATTGAATATAAATTTACTTACTTATCTTGTAGGAAAATAGTATTTAGCAAATAAAAATATCTCTACAAAAATATGATGAAGACTAATTTTCAAGTTACATGATTTATATGTGTTTATTTATTGCAAAATAGAAACATATTTAAAACTTAAATATGCCAAATTCCAGGTACAACAATCTATGCAGCAAATATGCATCAAAATTTATTCTTGCATTTTATTGCATAACATGGTAGCATGTGCATAATTTGTTTAAAGTGCTAATAACTCTTGAAGCATTTGATTTTTATTTTACTTAATAGTTGATCATAGTTTGACTTTTAAAGATTTTGGTCGAGGTGATTACACACACACATATATATATACATCAAAGGCGTCTGATCCACAGTTAAAAGATCTGTTCGGGTTATGAATTATGTGTCAGGTCAATTTGATTAATATCCCACAGAGTATATATGGAAGTGTAGTCATTCCATATACATCGTTTGAAAATTTTTGAAAGACTTAAAATATTTATTGTCTGATCAGTGTTGATGATTCCATTAAGACAAGTAAATGTGATAAAATGCACCAAACTGGCTTACCTGGTCAGAATGTGTTTGTGTAACATAACATGAATGTGTACAGGTGCAAAATTTGATTGTATTCTAGTAACCCTTGAAGCATTTGATTAATAATTTGTTTTTATTTAGTTACAGTCAAAGCTTTTGAAATGGATGATTTAATGTTTATGTTTTAAAGTTTTTCAGAAAATTAATTTGCAGTGACTTTTTTATGTTAAGTTTCTTAAGTAAAAATTTATTTTGAAAGTTCAAAAAAGAAATTTATTTTCATTATTTTAAATTATTCATTTAATTATCATGAATGAATTTTCTTGAGCAATAAAATCTGTTGTCCAACCAGTGCCGACAATTCTGTAAGTATCAATGATTAGGTGAGTTATGTTTTCAATTAATATTGCTTTAAATTGTATAGTAAGTATTGTGTATAAACATTTCATATATTTATGTTTATTGAGAATAGTAATGTTGATTTAATTAGATATTCTGATGTTTTGTAAGAATGTATATTTACATTATAGTTTTATTTTTATTGCTGTGTTTAAATCAGAATAAATTGCAATACACTGAATTTCTTTTTAAGATGGATGCAACTGCCTGGTTAATTAAAATTTGAATTTTCAAAAAAAAAAAAATCACATTTTATTTATGTTATAGATTTAGTTTCAATACCTGGTTGTAACCATTGTTAACTGTGCAATACTTAGTTTACATTTGTTTTATATAATGTAAACTTTTTGAAATTTGTTTATAGTTATTAGTATTTTGATATTTCTGTAATACTTAATTATAATGAAATATTAGAAAACTTGATATTTGAAATAATGCACAATTTCACAATTGGAGTTCAAGTGTGATCATTATTTGGTAACCAGATTTTGAGCCTAATGACTTGATTTAGGTTTGTAAGATAATTTTGCAGCACTTTGCGCAAACATTAAAATTTACGCCAAACACGTGTCTAGTCTTTTACCTATATTTATTTAATGTGTCAAGTTTTTGAAAATATTTAGCATTCTTATATTTGAATTTACCAAGAATTGAAATGCTTGTTAATTGGAAACTTGATTTTTCATTTTAAAAAAATGTATGTTTACATTATTAATTTTGTTTTGTTGTTCAGTTCTTTCTGGGGCCAGATTGCATTTGTGTTTCACTGATGTTTTATTTTTAAATGGACACATTTTCCCAGTTAATTAAAACCAGAATTTTCATAAAAATGTTTGTTAGTTACATTACTAATTTCAATTTATTTCACGGTTGTCTCTGAGGTAAATTGTACTGCACTGCTGGTAGTGTTTAAGAAGGGCGTTACACCAATGAAGTGTGTTGCTTCTGTACTTTACTTCCCTGCCAGTAGGGTATTCAGAGAAGTAGGCAGTCAGTCTGTCTGTGGAATGTGTTTCAGTTTTCATAGATTAACTTTCAATAGCCTGGATTGACATTAAAAAAAGCACAAAAAAAAATATTGCTTATTTTCGAACATTTTTTTCTTTCTGGAGAAAACGATGATGTGGAAATTCCATATCAGACTTACAATCCGAGTTAAAATGATATTAGTATACCAAAAAACTAGGGATGGGAATAAATTAACCTGACACATGATTTGTACCCTGAACAGATCTCTCAATTGGGAAAAACGTGGATTCAAGGGACGTAAAATCGTTGTTTAACTGTATAAAGTAAATATCACACAATCTGGAGCTGGAGACAACTGGTCAATAATATTAAATCAGTAATATAAATAAACATTTGTTCAAATTCAAGTTTTAATTAACCAAGCAATGACACCCAATTAAAAAGACATCAGTGAAAATGCAATCTGCCTTCAGAAAGAACTGCAATAAAGCTAAATGAATTTACTTACACTTTTAAGAAAAATCAGGTTTAATTAACTGGACTGTTGCAATGCTACATACTAGAGCAAAAATAAACAAATTCAAGTATTAAAAATTTGCATCTAATTATCACTTCTTGAAAAATTGTTGATACTGGTCAGGCAATAAACATTCTATGGCCAGTAAAAATTATCCCATGATGTTTTTGGAGTGGTTACACCTCCTCATATACTTTGCGAGATAGGAATAAATTAACCTGACACATGATTTGTACCCTGAACAGATCTCTCAATTGTGGATCATGTGTCTTCAATGATAATTGTACAATTATCTTTATTCCAATTGTTAATTATTTCACGTTTTTATGGTCCAACATTAGCAGGAGAGAAGCTTAAAGTGTGTTGCAAAACAGTCTTAAGAATATAAAAAATTGACTTTCAAGTTTTGATTTCTTAATCTTAGTGATGAAAAATAACTAGGCATTTTTACTACACTGGAAATTTATTACATTTCATTAAACGCTTTTATATATCTTTACAATCAGACAGATTATGATGAGTATTTACAAAGATGTGAATAATTAATTTACTCAAGCCATATGCCTAGCAAAGTTATCTGTCACACGCCGTCTAGAACAGAAATTCTCATCTTCAGTGTTCAAAGTGTATCCACTTCCAGTCATTAGCTTAAATGTGTATCTTAAGTACTGTCCACTTCCAATAATTAGTTTATTACCTAATGACAAATCCTAGAAGGTAAATATTTCTGAAAAACAGCCAATAAGCAACTAAATATCACATTTTATAAAAGACTAACAAAACACAAGCTTTTCCGAAAGCAAGATAAGAAAATTTTAACGTTCTTTGCCATGGCTGGAAACAGAGGAAAACATAAATTCAATTTTCGTATATTACATGGCTGTAGCATTAAGTAATTTCAATGTGAACTTTGAAATTTTCTGCTTTTTGAGATTGCCGAACAAGTGGAGGTAGACCATACAAGAATTTTTTTTTTTTTTTTTTAAACTAAATATGAAAAGAGGAATGTAAATTTAATATACCAACAATAATCTTTAAACATCAAACTGTGATTTACAGTTAAGTGTACGAAGCCTTCATCTGTAAGTCAGTCGTAGGCTTTCCAGCATTCTAAAATAACAGAACTGAGAAGAATCACAGTAAACTTTCAAAATAAATCTCACGTAATACTTTCAAAATTAAAATTTAACTTCATGAGCTTAAATTTCTTTTTAAAATTTAAGAAATGATTAGTACCTTATATGCTTGAATTTTATTCAAGTGAAAATAAGATACATCAAAAGCTTCAAGAAGTACTAGGGCTCCCAACAAATTTTATGCATAATCAGGTTGCAACACAAAAACACTAGAAAGCATTCTTTTACTGTAAACTGCTATTTGATGCATGTTTATCTGTTCTGGCTCTTAGTATTTAGTTTCTAATTTTCATGCCAAGCATTTCATATTTATCACACTCAATTTGAAACTTTGATTATCAAATATTTTCCTATATTTACTTACTATAGATGCATTGCAAAGCTAAAGACTTAGCACATCTTACAAAAATTACATATTATAAAACTAATATTAAATTCTAAAATTCAGTATATAACTATTTGAACATTATCAATAAAATATACAATTATTTTTTTTTAATATTTTCTTTTAATTACTATATATTTTTCTATATATAATTCACAGCAATGTATTGTAAGCAAGGCCTTTTTTTGTGTAAAAAAGAAAAAAATTGCATAATATGCAGGAATTTTTTTCTCAATCTGAAATATATGCTGCTGATAATGCATTACATAAAATAAAAAATTCATATTACAACTAATAGAATTTTTATTAGTTTTTCAAAAGTAAAAGATTGTACATGGAAAATAAGATTTATTATGAAAAACAGTATTGGAGGTATGATAAATTGGGATATATGATAAACTTGACATAAAGGAACTTGATTTATCACCAAAAGCAATCTCGATATTATATAAAAACTGAATTGTTTTTTATAAGACATTTACACAAAGCTATGCACACTTTTTTTGTGGATGGTTACAGGAAAGAAATTGATATTTTCAAATTTTATGTTAGGGTACATCTTTTCTTCCATATTGTACTTTTATTTATTTATTTTTTTACCATATATTAATGCTTTCTGGCTGTTGGTTTGAAAGAAAGCCAAAATAGACCAAATTAATTTCCATTTATTATTGCAGAGAGAAAAAAAGCAGTTGAAAAAGAAAATATATTTCACTGAAAAAAAATACTGAAAATTATAAACTTAATTTTTATATAAAATCAAACATGCAAAGGAATTTCATAATTAAAAAAACAGGAATGTCAGAACAATTCTAACTCCTGGAATTTTTCATTTATTTAATTATTTGCTATTGCCAAGCAATGGGATGAAGTAGGAATTTATCAAGGTAAAAGTTCCACACAAGCACATTTAAAACTATACACTTTGTATATAAAAAATAAAGTATTATCTTGAATAATTACTAAACTTGCTGAAAATAATTAAAAAACCTTCAGAATCTGATTTATCAGATTTAGAAATAAATTTATTCATTTAATATTTTATCCGAGTCATTAGATAATGAGTTTCCATTTTTATCAACAAAACTTCATTTTTTATTGTAACTTCTGTCTATTATCTTTTATTACTTGTATCCGTGTATTCAAAAACCGGTTGGAGACTTTTTCAAATGATACACCTTTAATTTTCCTGTTTCAGTAAAATTCTCTTCATCAGCCATCCATTGTTACTAAAATTTTCTAATCTACCATTTAAATTATCTTTTAATTTCGACATCTAAACCTTTTAGTGTCTTCGTCAGTCTTCAGTGTATAAGAGCAGTTTTTACAGACTTAAAGGCATTTTTAACATTTCCATTTAGATGAGCTTTCATCAGGTCCACAATTTAGTAAGCTTTAAAATGAAGTTTAATATTTTTGTCAAATCTGTGTAGCTAAGAATCAAAATTCCTTTATTCATCTGATCTACCTCTTTTACACAAATTTCATAACCTTAAGGAGTATATTTTCTTTCAGAAGTAGTAATTTCAAACCATTTGTGGCACAGCATAATACTAACGTAAATGAAGTTCTTTATTTTTCTTGCTTGTTCCCAGAATATCAACATTCCTAGCCGGTAGTATATCAAATGATAATGGAATTTCATTTATATTAAAAATAAAGTGATTAAAATTGTTTTCTTGGAGAACTTTTTTACAAAATGTCAAAGTCATCAAATTTCTTTTGCTAAACATCCGGTAATTTTTAACCAACTGATGAGTGACTATCACAGTTAAGTTGTTGCTTTTTATCAACCCGTAGCACTGACAAAGTTTTCAATATCCATTTCTCATGAAATAAATTGAGCTTTTACTTTGATATTTATTACCAACAATGGTATCCCATTTACCTTCACTCAATATTCATTTAGATAATTCTTCCTCCAATTCTGGCTGGTTGAATTTTCCACTGTTACTAACCTCTTTTACATTGGTCATAGTTTTCAAAATTTGACTTATTCATTCTTTACATAATATTTAGCTCGTTGTTGATAAACAGTCTTGCAGCTTTCCTATTTTGATAGCGTTCTCTATAACTTTCAATTTAAACTATGTTATGCAACTTACACAATTTGATTTCAATAATAGAATAATAATAAACTCATTTACATTCAAGAACAAATTCTCCTTTGTCCGTAATTAGATGAAACTAATTATATCTGAAATATGTCAGCAAAGTGGGAAAATCTTTCAGCGCCATCCATTATCAATTTTAAATGACATCATTCAAAAATTTATTGTAAGTTTTTCATTGAAAAATATTTTTATCCTCAGTGGTGTATAATACATTCATTGAAATTTAAAAATTTTGTCATATAATGCATGGTTTGTGTACAGAAAATACTGTTATCGAAAGAATGCATATACTATAAAATACCATATATAACCCTACCAAGCAGTTATTTACAATTGCACTAAAAATGTAAATCAATATGTAAATAACATCTATTTTTTGAAAATTCTAGTTTCTAATTAACTGAGCTGTGTTGCTTACCATAAGGAAACATCCAATGTAAGACAGTCTGGTGCAAGAGCAGAACTGGGCAATAAAATTAAATCAGTTATATACAATTTTATGGAAACTTAGTTCCTAATTAACTAGACAATTGTACCCATCATAGAAATAACACCTGATGCAATGTAATGTAGCTCAGGAAAAGTGACATGCAATTAAGCTACTTCAATAATGTATATAATATCTACTTTTATAAAAACTTTTTTTCTACTAAACCAGGAATTACTATTCACATTAGTTTTAATTAATCCAGCAGTACAGTTCAACCAGAAACTTATATATCAAATATTTTTATATTATACTTAATAAATTACATTATTTAGAATATGAAATAATTAATTAAATAGAATAATGCATAAAAGCAAAAGTACTCATCTAATCATCTCTTCCCTCATGCTAAAAATTGAAAAAAAGATTCAATTTTGAAAATTATTTCAAAAATATAAATGAGTTAAACAACTTTACAAAATTTTAATATCCAAACAACTTCTAATTAACTATTAAAAAGAAAATAATTATCTTAATTTTATACACAACCTTTCAATTATAAGTTTTAAAAAATTGAATTAACATAAGCTTCAAGAGTTACAAATTGTGCACATTGGAATACATCATAGAACCATTGAATAAATCCATTCTGACATGGGAATCTACATATTTAGCACCTGGGCTAACTCCTAGGATCTAACTTTTTACTTCTGTTGACTACTTATTCAGAGATTAATATACAGTAGCCCCTCGTTATATCTCGCCTCGATATATCGCGCATTTTCTATGTCTCCCAAATTTTTGTTTCTGTTTTTACACTTTTTCTTCTCAAATTCCACTGTGAAAATTTCAACGCACCTTCCCGAATCAATCCGGAAGAAGGAAAATAAAGAACTGAATTGTAACAATATGAGATACGAGTGGGGGAGGGAGTGAATGAGTGTTAAAAGAAGGCAGGTGGATAAATTGGATCTCATTGGCTAATGTATGCTGGAATTTCCTGTTGTTGAGGCTTTCGCCTCCGCGGTAGGAATTTGGGCACAGAGTTCATTTGTTAGTTCTGACCATTCTTGTGTGTTATATGTCAGCTAAACGAATCAGCCTCTCGGTAAAAATAAAATTGGACGCAATTGAAAAAAATTAAAAAAGGCACAACACAAATTTCGGTTGCTAAGGAGCTAGGCATTGGGGCTTCTACTGTAAGAAGATGGCTAAAAGAAGAACCTAAATTAAGAAAATTTGTGGAAAACTTGGATCAAACTGAAGGACTAAGTAGAAAACTAGCCCGATTAGCAAATGACGATAAGCTGGACAAGGCATTAATCTTATGGTTCAAAGAACAGCGTGCATTAAGCGCTCCTTTATCAGGTCCCATCATCAAAGAGAAGGCAAAAATTCTGGCAAAAAGTTAAAGCTTTCTGAAGAAATAGATTTTGAAGCGAGCAATGGTTGAATTTGGCGGTGGCAAAAGCGGCATGGCATTGGACAGAGCATAATTCACAGAGAAAAGCGGTCAGCTGACCAAGAAGCTGCCTCGAAATTTCCTGCTGAACTGAAGAAAAAATTGGATGATTTGGGTTTAAAAGACGAGCAAATATACAATGCCAATGAAGCTGCACTTTACTGGAAGTTGCTGCCAAATAGAACACAGGATTGTAAGAGCAGTACGATGAGTTGTAGATACAAAAAACAAAAGGACAGGATGACACTCCTTTTTGCAGTAAATAAAGCAGGAAGCCATAAGTTGAAGTTGTTCCTTGTGGGTAAGAGCAAAAATCCTAGAGGTTTGAAAAATGTAAATCGGAAAAATCTGCCAGTGATCTACGAAAGTTCAAAAAATGCTTGGATGACACAAAACCTTATTTAAAAAATAGTTTTTCGATAATTTTATACCATCAGTTCGTCTTTATCTCAGAAATAAGGGTTTGGAAGAAGAGGCTGTGCTCCTACTAGACCAATGCAAAGCTCATCCTAGTGAAGAAGAACTTATGTCATTGGATAAAAATATTAAAGCTATGTTTTTGCCACAAAACACAACAAGTCTTCTTCAACCAATGGACCAAGGAATAATCGCCACGTTCAAAAAAAACTATCGACGGGAGTTACTGAGCAACCTTTTGTTCGTTGAAGAACGGCCACTGCCTGAGGCCCTGAAAAATGTGACCTTAAAAGATGCTATGTACATCTCTGAAAAAGCATGGTCCGCTGTTAGGTCCGAAACCATTTCCAAATGCTGAGTAAAAGTTTTACACGATGTTGAACTCGATGCTAATGAAGAAGATTCAGTAGAGCTTCTAGTTCAGCAATCCAAGTCACTCGGTTTGAATGTGAATGAAGATGAAGTGAAAGTTTGGATTAATGCAGACAATGAAGAACTGATTTGTGAAACTCTTTCAGATGAGCAGATCATAGCTGGTGTACGAGCAGACACGGAAGCTAAAGATGACGACAGCGATGAGGAAGAAGAAGCAACACCTGTCTCCATGAAGAAAGCCATTGTTATGCTTGAAAAAGCATACACTGCATTTGAAAGATGCAACTCTATTCATATAAGTGATATGCAATTGATTAATTTTCTCTCCATAATATTTGCTGGAAAACAAGTTGTTACAGAAAAATCTAAACAGATGACTTTGGATGCTTTCTTCAGCAGGAAATGAAAAGTGTGATTACACACGTGTATTTGTACATAAAATTAAAAAGGTAAAATGGAATTTCTCTGCCTTTTTATTTAAGCAATAATTTTTTATTATCGTACTTACGCTACTAATTTTATTATATTTTAAGTGCATATGTTCATAAAAGTAAAAGTTTCGTCATATCACCTTTCCCCGTATATATCGCGCCATCGGATATATCGTGCATTATGCTTGTCTCCCGACAAGCGCAATATAACGAGGGGCTACTGTACTAGCAAAAAAAATTTTTTTAGTAAAGCAACTCTTTCAGATGAAAAAATTTTCTAATTGTAGAGTAAATAAAAGTTTAAAAACAACTGCAATGAAATATCCATTTCTTTTTCTAATATTTACAAATGTTACCATTGTGTATTACTTAATTATTTTTATCAATGTATATAGTACTATGAGCAATCAATAATTTCATTCACTTGCTATCCCTCCTATTTCATTACGTGAATTTGCTGTGTAAAAGTTTCAGATATAAACTTTTCAACAGTCTTTTTTTTTTCTTTCTTATTTGTATTAATCATATACACAAAAATAAAAAATGTTTTGTATATGTTGTATCAAAATCTACTGTATAAAATTATTATAAACAAAGTGTTTAATATGTATTTACAGGGAGCACAATATACTCGTCGTGCTGATCCAGAAAAACTTCAAGATATTTTTTTAAAGGTAATGTATTATTTGTACTGTAATTATTTAACTGTATTTATAATATTCTTTTCTCTGAAAAATGTAAAAATATTTAATGTGTCTGTGTTCATGTTGTAAAATATTAATTAATGTAAATTTATAAATTGAAAAAGTTTTCTGAAAATTTAATATTTATATATAAATTTTAAAATATTATCAGTTAATATTCAGTATTATTTCAATAATTATTCAATAGTTTTTCTGTCATTTCGACATAAATTCACTATCAAATATTTTGTTAAAATTGACATGAAGCTGTATGTAATATATGTATAAATAATTTGATAAATTATCTACATATGGGGAGTATCGAATCTTTCACCCTGGATTATTACTTTTCATGAACAGGTGTCTACTTTTACTTCCTAAAAGAATTCGTAAACTGCTATGATTGCAAAATAGACATGCTAGTTCAAAAATTTACATACTTTACTACATTAAACCTTATATAGATACCAATAATAATTTTATTCTATAAATAGTGTAGAATCAAAACATTAATATAATTGTATAGTTCATTATGATACTCATTTTGTAGAATACTACTTAGATATATGTGTATTCATCATTTAATTTGTAAAAAGTGACTTGCAAGGGATTTTTTGATAATTATATGTTTTATTTTAAAATTAAGTTCATAAATATATATGTAATGTCTTGTGTGACCTTTGACCAATGTTGTTTTTTAATCATTCTTTCTTATACAACTGTGTTACAATTTTTTTTACATTGTTTGCTAAAGATTAATTTTTCTTTTTCAGTATGCCAGTGTAAAGAAAGGTGATGAATATTTTATGACACCAGATGATTTTGTGAGAAAATTTTTAGGTGTTTATCAAGATCCTAATTATAATCCCAAAACTGTACAACTTCTTGGCAGTATCTTGGATACATCCAAAGATGGGTGAGACAATATTCCATACTTTTTTTTAATCCGATGTTCAATATTACTTATAATTCAATTTTGTAAATTTATTTTGCTGTCATCACTATAACATAATAACAGTATTAAAGCTCAACTAAGTCAAATTTATAGGATTTTACCTGTGTGCGTGTTGAAATTAAATAAACAATAAATATGCTTTGCTAAATTAATTTTAATGGTTATTTTATAAAATTCCTGATCATTCAAAAAGATAACATTTTTATATATAATTATTTACAGGAAATTTTAAAATATTGCCTTGTTGCTAGTATATATAGTAAAACTGCCTAAAAATTTATATAATTAAATATTTATGTAGTTGAGTTAGTGCAAAATTCTAATATATTCTCTATATCTGACATGTTTGTAAAAGTCTAAAGTTAAAAGATACTAGTTTAATATAAGTTTCAAGTCTCCTGAAGCAGAAAATACCAATTGTTAGTTTATATATAAATTTTGTATCCATAAAACACTTGTTAAATTTATAAGCAAGTGTATAAGCTTATATAAAAAATTAACATTGCAGTTTTTTGGAATAATTTGTTCCTTAAAACCTATGAGAGAGATTATCTGCCATCTACTCATGAGTTTTACATAAAGTATGACCAAGTAGAACCTTCATGCTTTTTTCAATGAAATGATATTTAACATCATTATGTATACTTTGCTGATTAAAAAAAACCTTTATTAAAAAAGAGAATGAACTTAAGTTTTCAATTGCAACAGCAGTATTTATGTTTCTTTGAATAGTTTCTTTAAACTGCATTTAATAAAACTCAATTCTTTACAGCCCACAATGGTCATAATATATTTTACTTGTTCAATATGTTGCTTCAAACAATTTTCCTTCATAAATTTTCTTTTTGGTAAGAATCTGTGTAAGAAAAGTAAATAAAATCAGTCAAACTTACTTCAATCCTTCGTTTTTTATTCAATTGATTTAATAATATCAGAATATTTGTGTATTGGTCTGATAAGCAGATAAGGCAACATTGTATTCAAATGTTATTCTTATTTGATCCTGATAAATGGTAGAATTTTTTCTCTAGTTTCTTTAAACTTTTTATAGCTTTTTTTTTTTTTTTTTTTTTTTTTTTTTTTTTTTTTTTTTTTT
>JAPDSC010125113.1:0-26681 GCA_026290005.1 Latrodectus geometricus | reverse complement strand
TATATATATATATATATATATATATATATATATATATATATATATATTATCAATTTCTGTTTATTTTGTACTGTTTGCCATGGGAATGAATGCTTTGTTGTATGTTTTCAATCTATAAAGAAATTTAGAAACTAATTATTGTTTTATAACTGGATAATGTTGTAAGTGTATTATGTATGTTTCCATTCAAGTACAATAGTTTTTAATTGTCAGATAGAATTGTGCTGAAATTAATAATTGCATACTGCTCAAGAAAATTTTGGTTATGCAAGCATTTATAGCACATAAAATTTAATGGACCTGAAACCATCCTTTATTTGTGGATAATTAAATATGGCCCAGCAAATCATGATTTTTTACTTTAAGGAATTCAAGTAACAAAGTACTTTATTTTACAAACTTCAGATGCTTTCCTTTGATGATTGATGGATCCATTATGTTATAGAATGTCTTAGTACTACAACTTGTGAGTCCCTATAAATCAACCTGTTTTATTAAACATTCTCAAAGTTCTATATAAACTTTTCTTCTGTGTCTTTCTTCACAAAATGTGTAGAATTATGTGACCAAATGATAGCAATAGAATACCATGTTTGTGCCAATATAAGTCATGTGTGACCTAATTTTTTAATATTATATTATGGTAAAAAGTAATTAAAACACATTTTTAAATTTATGCCAAACTTCAACTAGAGACTGGTTTTGAATTTCAGCTGGGGAGAATGAGAACTTTCTTGAGAACTCAAGGGCATTGAGTGTAACAAAATTTGAAAGTAAAGTAAGCTATAACTTTGTGATGGCATAACAAATGTGTGTATAAATCATTCATTTAAAACTAATTTAAGACTTCTATTAAAAAATATTTCATAAACGAAATTATTTTGATGCCAAGAAATGCTGTGTATCTGTGTCCAAAATGTACCACTAAATTTTTGCTAATTGATCAATGTCAGAAAAATTTATAAAAAGTTTGAAAAGAGAAACTGAAATTTTCTATAGGCTTGTCTTGATGAGTGATCTTTATGATAATGACTGAGCAGCATTCAGGATCATTGGTCAAAGGTGAAAAGTCAGGTGCCAATAATGCTGGTGTTAATTATATGTGATCAAAATATATTTTTCTACATTTTTTTTTTCTCAAAAGTAACAGTAATAATTAGTATATAAATATATAAGGAGAGTGATTTCAACCCACCAGATACATTGGCTTGTCATTTTCAAATTCACTATTTGTAATCTAAAAGTAAAATTTCTATTTTGGCTGCATTATTATTTTCTAAGCCAAAATTTATTTTTAAAAAAGTGCAGCCTATATTCCTCCAAGTATAGTGTACATAGCTGCCAGCATAAATAGCTAGCACATGTTGATTATTCATTAACACATATTAATTTTTTAAAACAATTGATTTAAATGATTACATTTCAGCAAGTTGAGAAAATGGTTTAAGAATTTTTTTTTATTGAATTTACATTAGCATTGTTTTTAATAATACAAATATTGCTAAAAACAATAAAATTGACAATACATCAATTTTAACTTTAAGACCTTTTCATTTTATATTCGTTAGTATTTTAATTTTTGTTTAAAATGTATTTATATTTGTGCACTTAAAAAAAATTCAAGCATTGTATTATAAATGAATATTTTTCCATTCAGAGGAATTCTTGTATGCAGCCCAACAAATGTCACAAATCACTCCTCTTGAAGTTGATGTACTATTTCAATTAGCCGGATTCATGCATGCAGACACAGGGTATGGCTGTAAAAATTTAACTTTATTTTTCATGCATTTTACTGACCATCCAAAATGCAACACCATAAAGATTGCACCGAAAAAATATTTATGTCGTTAGTTCATCAGAGAAAAGTGATTAGTTAAAGATTACAAGAGAGTTAGACATCTACACCTCAATAAAATGGAAAAAATAAGTTTTTTTTTGTGACTATTATTACATAGTTTCAAGATTTCGTATATAAAATGCATGCATTGAGTGAGTGTTTTAGTTTGCTTCAATAAAATGAGTCTAATAAAAATGAATTATTTGTTTGTAGTTCATATGAAACATTATCTCAAGTCACAGTAATAAAAATATGGAATTGATTACAATAAAAAAAGTACAACAACCAGCTAAAATATTTATACTAATTTCACCATCCCTCTATACTTGCATATCATTCATCAGCACTAATATTGTAATTTTAATTATTGTATAAGAGGACTCTCTGACACATAACAAAGACATTAGGACATACCACTTGATACTGCAAAGTAGAAGAACATCAACTTGTATTCACTATAACAATTACTTTTTACTTTAGATCAAAGTAATTCTCATGGTAAATAATGTGGCTGGGCAAATAAAATTCATTACCTTTTTAAATTGATTCAGTCTAAAAGCCATCAATTGTATAATGAACCTTCGCTCTGTATCTATGAAATTTTGAAGTCAATGGTCTTCCATCATTTTCAAAATTGTCTATTGCTATATTTCAATAAGGTATTAAAGCTGCTCATAATATTCAAAAATTATTTTTTTACCATATTATATTGATCTGAACTTCACTGATTTCTGATTTGTGTTAAACAATGTTAAAATTAATTGAGAAAAAAACTTGTTTACGATAAACTAATTTAGTTTTGCCAGAATACAGAATTGTAGACTGATATATAAATTAAATGAATGAAGAATGTTGTCAAAGCTATATTTTTCAATTATTTAAGTGTGTGATTTGTGATTTAATTTATTGATTTCATTGGATTCTTGAAAAGAGTTGTATTTTTAATAATTTTACCTTTATTTTTATATGGATAGTTAATTCAGCATTGTAGTAGTTTGTCTTCAGTGGTGTTCTGCTATTTGGATGGATTGCAGTGTGTGTGCTTTATGCAGATACATACACAGTATTCATTCTTAATAAAATTTCTTGAATCATGTATTTTTATTTGTTTTTAATTATAATATTAAAGTGTTAAATATGAAACATTAATTTATTCTTTTCAGGAGAATAACTTATGATGATATAGAATTAATAGCACCTCATAGACCAACTAAATTTTTGTCAAGGCCATTTGCAGAAATGAAGGCTGTAAAGGTAATATTAATTGATAAAATATGTATAATTAAATCTATATTAGTAAATATAATTATTCTCTTCTTAAATTAGCTTGCAATTGATAACAATTTTTCTTAATACATATGTTTATCTGAAAAAATAACAAACAAAACAAAAAAATGTCTTACATATTGTAATTAATGCTCGTAACTAACAAAAAATAGTATTAATTAGTTAACTATATGGGAATAAAGTTAACTAATGAGATATATGTATGAGATTATAAAAATAGCTTATATATAAAGTATATAGAAACATTTTGAAAAAGGGAAAAAAAAATTTTTTTAAGAGTTAGGTGTAATAACACTTAATTATTAAAAACTGAATAAAAAGTTTTCACACAATTTAATGAAGTATAGTATATAGTGAATAAAAATATTCAGATATTTTCTTTAAATTGTATCGACTTCCTTTGCATAAATTGAACATATTTATGTAAGGAATATTGCTTTTCAAATTAATTACTTGAAAAATTGCAATAAAAAATAAAAAGTAAAAAATATTGGTTTTGAATATACAAAAATGAATCCATTCTGTGTATTTGAAAAATAAAGCTTTAAAAGTATGAGGAAAAGTACTTAATTTTATAAAGAAAAAATATTAATTAAATTCAATTTTGTTTTGTTAGTTTGAATTTTTTTTATTCTATTTTAGTTATGCTTGTAGAGAGAAATCTTTTATTCAAATGTTCTTTTTACTTTAAATTTGATTACCATTATGAAATGTTGTAGGATCTAGCTAATCCAAAATAACTTGAAATAATATTGCATTCAGAATTAAAAAATTTTATATTTCAAATTCCTTTCTCACTGTTATAAGGAAATAATATTTTTTGTTGATTTATTTTAAATTGTCACATTAAGAAATTATATTGTAAGACATTTAAAAAAAAAATAATAATAAATAACAAATGTCACATGCTATCTTCTTGATAACAAATGTTAAATGATTTCATCATGTATGAATAGTTGTTTTAAAGATATCATTATTTTCAATGCTTTTTTTTTATGCTGATAAATAGTATTTTATTTATATTATTATGTATCTTATATGAGAAAATAAAATTTTAATTACAATCTTCATGCATCAAGATAGAGAGGTTGTCTCAATTATATTAATTTTTTGGATATAAAAAAAAAACAATTTTGACTTGTTTAAAAATAAATTTTCGTTAAAATATTTGAAACTAATTTAAAATTTTATAGATTTTTTACATTAAAACCCTAACATTGTTCTGAATTTTAATTAACATAATAGGCATGTCTGTGTGCATTAATCATTTTGTAGAATAACAATGAACATAGGGGAAATAATCCATGTTTGCTGGATTTATTAATGTTTTACTGTGAACTGTCATTTATAAATAAAAAAAAGTTCACCTAAAAAATGGTCTGAACGTCTCATCAAGATTATAGTCAGAAAATCTTGGTAAAAAATGCTTTGACTGTCAAATCCAATTAAGATGATAATTAAAAAAAATGGTTTCTTGTAAAAGAAATTATTCTTGCAGTCTTTGGAATGTTCATTTTGCAGTCAGCTAGTGAATATCCATTCAATGTGCTTTTCTAAAAGTCTTTTCTAATCTGCAAAATAGGAGCAAATTGCTAGTCAAACTGGGATATTTCTATTATTTATAATCCCAATTTGTCTAATGAGCTTATGATTATTGCATGTGATCAAATCAATCACTTATTTTGTGTATTTTTAAAAATTGCTAGTTGTCATTCGTCGACTAGTGGTGAACCTCTTTTGTTCTGTGTTTCTTACCATGTAAATTCATACATTAAAATTAATTTTAAGTGTTAATTTAGTACTTTCAGTGACCACATTTTATTTTCTATTTCTAAATTTCATTTAGTGTTCTTTGAATACTCCAAAATGACTGAAAGTAACATCAAATGAGCTTTTCTATGAGTTAATAATTTTCTTATCTTGTGATGTTTGTATCAGAGTTTTCTGCAATGTTAATTACAATTTTAAAGTATAAGTAATACATTTATTATCATCAAATTGGGAAACTGGCTTTGATTTTATGTATATATTGTTTTCTATTAAATATTTATAAATATGTTTCATATTTCAGAATCCATCTGAACGAGGTGTAGGCATTCAAATATTAGAAAGTGCATATAGGTTTACTTTAGGTTCAATTGCTGGTGGTAAGTATTTCAAAATAATAAATTTTCTATATTATATTTAATTCATCATTAAATACTTAAAATAGTCAATCATATGAGCTATAATAGAAAGAAAATATAAAGTCATGGCAATAAAATTTTTTTATCATTTTTCATCTAAGACTGATTTTTGTTAACTTTCTTAATTTTTTTTATTATGACTGAATAATTAATTTAATAACCTTTTCATATTTTTTTTTAATTCAGATTATTTTGTACAAGTCATTAAATTTACACAAAGCATAAAATATACCTTTGGCTTATTTTCTTGCTTTCAGTTAAATGTAAATTCTAATATTATAATCAAAAAGTTTTGAAATTTTTATTTATTTTCTTATAGTTCTATTATTTTAATGCAATAATTGACTGTTTTATTAAGTTAAAACCAAGTTTTTCTTTGTTACTTATTTTCATTTGAGATGTTTATTTTCTAGTCAAATTGTTCAAGAACTCATAAATAATATATTTATGTGTGATAATAAACCTGCTGCACTATATACAGTTATGAGTTAAGAAATGTTATTAGCATATAAAATTATGTAGGCAATATTAATTTTAATAGAAAATGTTGGCTATGTGATTAAGTGAGCAAATTTATCTTGCAGTACAAATAATTTAAATAGCTTGCTTAGACAAAACATTGATTGCAAATTAAGTTTAAATTAAATATTTGCTGCTGTTTATGGTTGCATATTCAATACTCTTTTGGTAGCATTTTTAATGTCTCTTTGAATTCAATATAATAAATAAGTGTGTGAGTGTTAAAAATCCAATGTTATTAATATCTATTCATTATAAATTATACATGAAAACCTGTAATGTAAAGATTGCCAAAAATTATTATTACATATATTTTCTTGAGTAGCCACACTTTTATCTTACAGTATGACACTTTTTTTGTGGGTATAGATCTTATTTAAGTAAACACAAGTGCAACAATCCCGAAATACCCCAATCATCTGTCTTCTTTCTTTGCTCCCTATTTGTGATTGGTTTCTTTTCTTCCTATGGAGTATAGATGGTATGTAATTAGAACTTTTTGTCATTAAAAGAATAAAAAACGTTTCCCAATTTTTAATTAATAAAAATCTTATTGGTAGAATTGGAAATGTAAAAACTGTTTTCAGGACAAAATCTGGTTGAAATATTATCAGCTAAACAAGCTAAAACAATACTAAAACTGAAATAACTTGGTAATATTGATGTTGCAGCATCTGCTCACTGTTGGTTAAATTCTATGTGGGGATTTGTTTAATGTTTTAGAAAAAAAAAATTAGATAATATTGCTGATCAAAAATGAACTGTGTACAATGCATTACAAAATAGAGAGAGAGTACACAATTGTAAAAGCTAAATATTTCATATTCACATTTACAACTTCTACACTATCTCAATTCATCATAGGCAGTTATCTAAATTATATAGTTCGACCTTATATCCCACAAATCCCTTATGTTGATTTAAATTTTAACATTTTGTGCATGCCGAAGCAACTTGTAACCTTGACTTGTGCCTTGGTGTTCTTTAGTTAGACGTGTCAGCAATACATGTCAATCAAAAGAAAATGTGTCATCTGCAGTGATAAACATCTTTTTTACTCCCGGTCATAAATATTATTTGGAGAAGAAATTGCAACTGGATGACAACTTAGTAAAAAAAAGAATACTATATAAAATGCATTTCTTCCATCTCATCAACTTCTAGCAAAGAATTGTGAAAGGAAGTTAAAGCAGTCAATAATTTGTATCAAGATTCCTCTATCCCAATATTTATAACTATGAACTGTCACATACTTTTCTCAATATGATATTGCCAATCTATGAGTTGAAACTTGCAATATGTCTAGTCCAGTATCTTATGATCCTAAATTTCTCTGGACTAAAGATCAAGCTAAAAAAAACTTGTGAAATTTCAGGATAAAGATGTAAACCCATATAATTGTGATTTCTCAATATTGAAGCTGCAAAGAGCACTACCACAAACTAAAAATACTAGTCCAAGACCAGATGATATCTTAGGTAAGATACTTTGTCACCTTAACCATGGTTCTTTGATAAGCATTATTGTTCTATTCAATAGGATATGGAATGAACATATTTACCTAGTCTCAGGAGCAAAGCAATAGTTATTGAAATTTTGGAAAGATCCAACATCCTCATAGCTACTGTCCACTTGCACTCTTACGTTGCCTTGCTGAAACTTGTGAACATATGATCAACACCTATCTTGTTCACATATTTGAAGATAATCAGTATATATCATTTCATCAAAGTGAATTCCAGTGAGGTAGATCCACTCTTAACAATATTGCTTACCTGGAAACACAATTTAGAAGTGCCTTTGGCCATACATCATTTGGTGCCTGTCTTTTTTGATATAGAAGAAGCCTATGATTGGACATGGTGTTATGGAATTTGTTGCAATGTGTTTAATTTTACCCATGTTTATTCAGAGCTTTCGTGTTTTTAATGTTTGTATACTATCTGTTTTATCCAATATGAGGGTGTTCCTCAAGGAAGCATTTTAAGAGTTATTATTTTTATTATTTGCATCAGCAACATTCCATTGCAACCATCTATCCATGGAATATTATATGCTAATTGTCTCCAAATCTCTTTCCAGGGTTCCAATATGCAACTGGTTGAACAGCAACTGTTATAATTATATCAATTTTATTGCATGATGTAATGAAAATGATGAATGAGCTTGCAGATAATGCTACTAAAAATGCCAATGACTTTTTATGTAAATCATTAGCATTTTTTTACTTAAAACAAATTATCGGAGATTTTTTTTTTCCTAACAGCATAGGACTTGAGATTTGCAAACAAACAACAAATTATATATCCTCTTGCATTCTTCCATTTCCAATTATTGCCACGCGAAGACTTGTTGTTAAACTTACACACTGGACATACTTGATTTACACATAAGCATTTATTCTTCTCTGTTCCAATTTATGTGACATATGTAATATATTCCATATACAGTACATATTTTTATTGTCTGTCCTAATTTCAATAATTTACTCTTAGTGTATTTAATTTTTATTCATTTTTCTCAATTTTTTCAATTCTTACACAAACTTCTTAGTTTTTCTTATATGATTCTTCTCTTGTACTAGCCATTTGTCACAGAACTTCTCCTTCATGACTTAAACATTATACAGTGTAGATTTGTCCAATATTAGTGCTTCCATTAGAAACTCCCACAAAATGCAAATCAAATCAAAAATCTGAGTCTTTAATCTTGACTAAGTCATTTTAATTTATGATCGCTTAATTTTTTATTAATTTTATGAAGTTATCATTTATAAAACAATGGACACAGAAGTTTAAGAAAATTTAAAAATGCTTTAAAAATACCTACTGCATTGGGTAAAATTGAGAAATTCAATTGCTGCAATCACTGAATCTTGAACTGCTGTGTTTCAAAATCAAAAGAAAAGGAAAAATTTCATTAATCTCCCACATATTATTCTTTTAGTTACATTAAAAAAAATAAATGTATTAAAAATAGTATTTTTAAAATCTGCATTGAAGGGATGTTGTAACTTTTAAATATACTTCTACTTTCTCTTGTCTACGATTCCAGTTTCTGTTATTGCAGAATCTGTTCCGCATTTATTGTTATTAAGAGAAAATGTGTTTATTTTCTCTAGAAAACAGAGAATTTTAGTAATCACTAGTAACTTTATTTTAATCAGATTAGTTACTCCTATGACCCATGTTTTGTAAGTGATTGAAAAAAATTATCTGAAGTTGAACCTTTCTTCATTGCTGAAACAAAACATATGACTGCTCTTACTGTATAGAAAAGCTTGGAAGTGTAAGTAATTGCTTCTTAAATTAATGATTCTTTTACGTACAGCTGCTGGAGCTACTGTGGTATATCCAATAGATTTAGTTAAAACAAGGATGCAAAATCAAAGAACTGGATCCTACATTGGTGAATTAATGTATAGAAATAGTTTTGACTGTGCAAAGAAAGTTATTCGTCATGAAGGATTAACTGGATTATATAGGGGTTTGATACCACAACTTGTTGGAGTTTGTCCAGAAAAAGCTATTAAATTAACAGTTAGTAAATCATTTTATTTTCATTTAACCATGAAGAAAAATAACATCGGCACACATTTGAAAATTGTGTATTTTGTTTTAGATGAATGACTTAGTTCGTGATAAACTTACAAACTCCAAAGGAGAATTACCACTTTGGGGAGAAATTCTAGCTGGTGGTTGTGTAAGAATTTTATTATAAATTTGATTTAAATTATTTAAAATAAAGAAAAGTCTAAGTAGTAATTTATTTCTTTTCTTTTCTTTTCTTTTCTTTTTTTTTTTTTTTTTTTTTTTTTTTTTTTTTTTTTTTTTTTTAATGCTGCAATGTATTGTGTAGCTTAAAATGTATTAATCTAATAGCACTTTAGAGAAGAAAAAGTTTAATTATTAAACAGCAATGAGAAAATATTTAAATAGAAATAAACATGCTTATCTGTAATTGTGGTTTGAAAATAGATTTGAAAAATATATTAATGACATATATTTGAATGCATATGATATTCATTATTATGTAACTATTATTTATGTGTTTTTTATCACTTTGACATTTGTTTAATCATAGATTTTTTTAAAATCTTTTTGTAAATTCTGGAAATTAAATATTTTTTCTGTTGCCTGGGAAATTTCTGAAATTTAGAATTTTCTTTTACTAATAGTGAATAATTCCTGGAAATATCTCATTTCTTTAAACACATATATTTTTTTTTAAAGAAAATTATCAATTTAATGACTTTCGTTTTATCTTTTGAAATTTTCTGGAAGATAAACAGGAAAGAATGTAAATGTAGTTTTTTGAGTATTTAGTTTTGATAAATATAAAAAGGATTATACTAACATAATTAGTTTAAAATTTTAATAAAATAATTGATAAAGATTGTGTGAGTAAGTGAAAACTTTGCTGTTTGATAAGTAATAATAATTGAATAATTTAATTTTAAAACTGAAGCTCACTTTTATATAATTTAACAAATCTAAAATTAATTTATCAGAGAGTAATTAGTATAAAGAACTTTATAACTTCATTGAATACTATAAATCATTGATACCATCTGATTCCAGGATGATATTAAAAAGTATTTTGATCCTTCTTTTAAGGTAAAATTGTATATTTTTTACTTTGATTTATATCATCAAATAGACAATACATCATTTATGGAAAATAATTATTTTCCTTATGCAGTTATCTCAAAAAACATCCTTTTATTAATTGTTGGATTTTTGTATACAACAAAATGTTGATCCCATTTAAAACAGAAAGCTTAAGCAATATAATAACTAGCAAAAATCTGCTTAACTCTGCTGTTTTGCATGGCCAAAATATTGATTATATAATAGATGAAAAAGTATCTCTACATCATTAAATTGATAAACTCCAAGTCAAAAAATAATCTATAAAAATTGATCAAAAGGAATTTAAAAAATCTTCTATAGGATATTTTGAAGGTGCTGAAAGTACTGCCAAACTAACATTTACTGAAACATACATGGATTTTATCATGCAACTTTGTTCAAACAAAATTTATTACTCATTATTAATCAACTAAACAAGAAAACCTTATCATTTTAAAGCTAGTATTTATTGCTAAAAGCAATATTATATGTCCATTGACAATCATATAAATAATAATAAGTACAGATAAAGAAATAATATAAAGTTTCTGAAAATATCCAATCTATCTAGGAAAGAACACCTTTTAATCTTCATAAAAACCCAGATATTTATATCTAGAGCCAAATGAAGAATCACTATAAATCTTCTAAATCAGCATCTCAGTTTTCAAATTGTCCTCTTTACGTTGCATTACTATCTTTTATTACTGGTTTCTCTCCATGAATTTTGAACTATATGATATTGATCCAATAAAATAAAAAATTTCTCTATCAATTGGTTTTGCTTGATAAATAATCATTTTTGTAATCACTAAGAATTCCCCTTTACTATTATTATAAGCTAAGTATTCAAATTTGCCTTAAGTTCAGGCCATTGTGTGGTTCCCCTCTTTTATTCATGTTTACTGTGAATTGCTCTTTTTAAATTTTCTTCTTGGTTCCTCCAAAATCGTATTGTTTTCTCAGTTGTGGTGGTCCAAAACGTTTTTTTGCAGCCCTGTTTCCCTGTTCTTTAGCATAAGCAATCACATGTAGTTTGTATGCTTTGCTACAGCAATACCGACGTTATTTTTTATTTATTTTTTTCCCCATTTTTTAGTCATAGTTGGATAACAGAATTAAGAAAATGATCTGTAGAAATTTCACACTTTTAAATCATTCACAAAAATTTGAAAGTTTAATCAAACCCAGCTGTGATTATCGATGAAATATGTTCACCAAACACTGAATAACTGTAATATTTCCATGCTCTATAAGAAAAGAAAAATTACAGTTCTCCAAATATAGGACATTTCCATAAATTAATTTATAAAAAATGTGAATATAAATATAAAAGAGACCCCGTTTTTCGGACATATTTTCAAAGGACAAAAGATTGTGTTATAGGCCATCAAATATGCCAAGTAACTGATTAAGAAAAGAAATGATTATTTAAGTTGATATTTTATATAGATAATATTTATATTGTTTTAATCATTGTTGTCTAAGTTTATTTAAGTCACCTGTTTTATCTAAGTATTAGTACTTGGAAAGCAATTCATTTCAAACATCTTTTGAGTATGTTATATATTAATAGAAAGAAGCTGTGTAAACAAACTTAAAACTCTAAACTTATTCATTATTCTTTACAATATTTAAGTAACTAATATAAAATATTGTGGATTTTAAACAAAATCATCTATTGTAGCAATAGATTCTTTAAAATAATCATTGATTGTAAATCTAATGTTCTCATTGGTTTTTTTTAATATACTTATCAATTTTTAAAAATATAATTTTGGTATGTGATGTTTATATAGTTGCAGGTATGCCTCATTCAATATAATTAATAAAATAATATTTAATCAGTCCAGTGGAAATAATACCTTTAAAATGTGTATGACTTGAACTTCTTGAATTTCCTGGAAATTACTTCTTAGACATCTGTATAAACTGTTAATTTAATTTGAAATAAGCATATTTCTCTATAAATACAAATGTTTGTGAAAAAATTTTTATATAATTTTTTTATTTGGGATTTTTACATGATAAATGTTAGTGATATCTAGTATTAAGTCAGTATTATTATTTTTAGGTTTATTATAAACAATCCACATTTAAAATCCTATTATTCCAATATGCTTCAAAAATTTAATGATATAACTGACTAAGAACTTAAGGAAAATGTATACAATAACTTTCTTAGAATTAAGACTTTAAAAAATACATTTTTTTTTTTTTTTTTTTTTTTTTCCAATATTCTGAAATTTAAAACTGAAAAGCAAGCAATCAATTATATTCTATTGTTAAAACCTCGAGACTTAAGCTGGCAATATTTTTCTAACATTTGTTCAATTTAAATTTTGTAGCTTAGTAAATTTAATTCATTATAATTTATGTATGCGTAACTATATTTTCAGGCTGGAGCATCTCAAGTAATGTTTACAAATCCATTAGAAATAGTGAAAATCCGACTGCAAGTTGCCGGTGAAATTGCTGCAGTTGGTCGTAAAGTCAGAGCGTTAAGCGTTATCAAAGATTTAGGTATTACAGGTTTGTACAAGGTATGGCCTCTATATGTGTGGTTGTTGATTATCAACTCAAGAGAATGTAGCTAGCTATTTTCTTGTTTAAAATTGCATTCACTCTATACTTACTAACATTAAATTTTTTAGAAATATTTAGAAAATAGTGCAAAAATCATTAAGAATGGAATGCAATTTTGAGTTAGTATTATTAACATAAAGATTTGAAATTAAAACGATATTTCCTTATCCCTTAAAATTCACTTAAATAAAATAATATAGATTTCACTGTGCAAAACTAAACATGAACAGATTTATGATTGATGAATGTATGAAAATAACACAATATCTGTTGCTGTATTTCTGACTGTATGCCAAGTGATCTGGCAGTTTAATATTTGTGCTTCTTAATTAAATATTGGTTCGATTATCACTTATTTTGTTATAGTTCAAATTCCAGTTTAATTAGTAGGTCCTGATCCAATCAGCCCCTATGTACAAAAAATTAGTAGGGCTTGTTATCAAAAAGAATTAAATACTTTCTTACAACTAATTACTAATTATATTTAATTTGTGACACTAATTTGGCTAATAGTAATAAAATGGGTCCTTTTTTTAAAAAGTGTTTATTACTTACATTTATTAGAAATTCCCTGACATTAATATATAATTTTGATTTCGAAATTTTTAGCATTTTTTATGCCTATACTTAGTTTTATTCAATTTAAGTAAAATTTGCAATTTTTATAAAAATGCTGCCTTATTATTATAAATACTTATTAATAAATTTAGTTGTTAGATGTTCGAAGAGTTTTGTTTTATATGTTTAATAAACTAAGCTATTAATCCTGTGTTTACTTATGCTTAAAAAAAAATGTAACAATATTTTATTGCAAAAAAATTAATTTTATATCTGGAGCTTGTTTTTTACCCTTTTGCAGGGTGCAAGGGCTTGCTTCCTACGGGACATCCCATTTTCTGCTATATATTTTCCAGTATATGCTCACACCAAACTGAAATTCGCAGATGCTGATGGGCATAATGGACCTGGTTCTTTACTGGTTTCTGCTTGTATAGCTGGTAAGGAAAAAAACTGTTGAATTGATTGATTCACAAGTTGAAATCTTTTTATTATTGCTGCTGTAAAAATATTTACTTTTAAACTAAAAGTAGAAAACTTATTTTTCAGTGATCTTGATTGCCTCCGTCTAAGGACATTTATAATTTTGAAAGAAAAAATTGGTTTTTGTTGAATGGTTTAAAATTCAAATGTTTATGTCATTAAAATTAAATGTTTTGCAAGCATATTCAGCAATCTTAGTTATAAGTTCAATGGAAAAGTAAAAATTTAAATAAATGAAAATTTTATTTTAAATGATAAACATTATTTCGTAAGCAGGATTTGACAAGTTTAGCAAATGTGTATTTACAGAAAATGATTTGCATTATTATGGAATGCTTAGTTTTTAAATTAAATCCTAAAATTTTGTAAATCTGGCAAAAAATAGGAATATTCTTCCTCTTCTGAATGACCTTAACTTAAAATATACTTTTTAAAAAATTGAATATTGAGTCAGTAACTCTAAAAACCCTGTTATTTTTTTAATGTGTTATATTCTATTTTGCCATTGAATTAAAGTATTTTTCTGTGTGCCAGGTGTTCCGGCTGCTTATTTAGTAACTCCAGCAGATGTCATAAAGACTCGGCTTCAAGTTGCCGCACGTGAAGGACAAACAACATACTCTGGTGTCCTTGATGCATGCAGAAAAATTTGGAAAGAGGAGGGGGGTGCTGCCTTCTGGAAAGGTGGACCTGGTATGCCGCCTTTCTTTCCTTTGTTCAGGACATTGGCAGAAAACTCAAAATAATTTTTCAGTTATTTTAAAAAGTTGCTATTTATTTAATTTTATAATGCAAATCAACTGCTAGGTTTTAATATAAACTTTATAAAAAGAATTGTTGAAGGTATTTAAAATATGGCACTGTTATTTTTATTGTAAATATGAATATATTAAAATTAATTTTTATTTCTTATGATTTTTAAAGTGATAGTTTTCTAATAATTATTTCCTTTGATTCTTTCATGTTGTTTTATTAAAAATATACATTATTCCTACTTCTGTTTTGTTATATTTTCTCATTTAATGCTATATAATTGGGAACAATAATAATTTTTTTCTTGTTCATGGCTTAAAATAATTAATTCAGTGTTTCATGGCTGTATTTTCCTTTTTTTTTTTTTTTTTTTTTTTTTTAGCATTACAGATAAATGTATGTATATAAACAAACTAAAGTTTAATGTTACAATCTAAGTTCAATATAACAACCCTCTGCCACCCAGAACAAAAGGCTTTTATGTAAGTGGTCGCTATATTAGATGTAATTAAAAAATATATTTGTACATGCTTACAAGTTTTAAGAAATAGACTATATTTTTAAAGAGATTCCAATTAAATATTTACATTATTCTTCGTGCTAAAAATAAAATTTTATCAATTAAACTTTTTCCAAAATAATTTGAAGTAAAACATAAAGGCAAAAAATGGGTGTACTTATAAAATATTTTTTTCAAAGGAAATGTTTGTCTTTTTTTGCATAATTTACTTTCCATTTCATTTAAAAATGATTAATAATGTTCTTGATTTTCTTGCCTTTCAAAAAAAAAATTCATTTTGAAATTTCAACTGCATTTGAAACAGTTTTTATGCTAAGAAGTGATGGCATCATATTTTCTTCTTCTTCATCCAATGTTGATGCAATTTATTCTTGTGAACAATAAGAGAAAATCAGTTCATTTTCAATCCCATTTTTGGCTCATTGTAGGTCATAATCAACTGTAGCATATTTGTCAAAACTTAAGTTTTCACCAAACTTCATTTATTTCGAAATTTTCCAATATTTCAGCTATAGATTCCATTTCTGGTTACTGTGTAAAACAAGTCTGGTTCAATTCTCATTCATGGTAGCAATTCTTGATATTTTCTGTCATGTCATTCCTTGCTATTTTCGAGAGGTATAAAATCAAAAGAATACCTACTTCGTAATCTTTATCTTCACCTAGTGCAGAAGCAATTCTTCACAAAAGCAATTTCCTGTAAATAAGTTTAAAGCTCATAATGGTCCTTTGATCTAGTGGCCGGAGAATTAAAGTTAGGTTGAGTAGAGAATATTCCATGGAACCTTTTATTTGGTGATGTGCGATACAGTTATCACTCAATGAGACAATTAGTAATTGACTTCAAACCTTTTGAGGATGTGCCATACATCCTTGGGACTGTTTTTGTGTATTTGTCATTTGCTTATCCAAGCAACATAACCATTCTTCAAAAATGCTAGATACCATCCACATTTAAAATTGATTTTATAGAAAACTGATAAAGTTTTCATGCTTTAAGACACTTCAGCTTTTTCGATTTGCCAATTGCAATTAAAGGTTTTAAATGCAATGGAAGTTTTTCAGTGCTAGACATATTTGCATAAAAAGGAACCATAAGTCTGTATGTCTGCTGTCCCTCCAGTTGCAGTTTCAACCAGTGTGCTGCAACAATTTTGTGTGGCTCCAGATTATTAAAATATGCCACTAAATTTTAGAAATTATATGTTATGCTTATTTTATTATGAGTAAAATGATAAACAAACTGTTGTCTTTGTAGTGCTTATTATTTTGCATTCAAAATTTATATCTAAACTATTTTACATTGGGTATTATTGGTAAGTCAACAACTTTTAAATTTATCTTTCTCTTTGTGTGCCACCAAATTTTGAAATTGTTAAAAGTGTACTATTTCAAAAAAATGGTTGGAAATCACTGAGAACACAGTTTTCCATAATATATTTTAGTGTTTCTTCTTTCCATTTATTGACTTTTTAGCAAACACTTTTCCTACAGAACTTCTATTTTTTTGTTCACATCATATTTTGTATAATTTGTATTATTCATCTTTAAACTTCTGAAATTTTACATAATGAGATGTATTAAAAGTCAAAACATCTAGTATTCCATCTTTTTCCAAAATTGATTCTCGGCAATTAATTATGCCAAGTAATCTGCTTTTAAGTTTTTAAATAATCCAGCAATCTGACTTTATTTCATAACTTTTTATTCATTTCTTTGAAGATATTGGTATCTATTTATATCTCATTTCTTTTAATTGAGGCTCCATCTTTTTCATTGGTGAAGGTGTAATTCTTATTTTTAGGTTTGATTTGCATTAAAGTAAAAACATGGAACTATTCACTTCACCCTTTTATCAGAAGACATTACAACTTTCCCTCAACAAGCTGTCATATTGTGCTTGTGTGACAATTAATAATCCTATACTTTTAAATTTTTTCATGAACTTTTAAATTTTTCAGTAGAAAGAATATTATGTTTCTTCCAAACTTCTCATCACTGGAAGTAGAAATTTGGTTATTTTAATGAATTCGAATTCTGGGTAGATAGCAAGATTTTTATTTAATAAATTGGCTAAATAATTTCTTCCTTCCCTCAAGATTAAATGAAAAAACTGAAGATATTCTACATCTACAAATCTTCGTTTTAAAAACAAATTTGTTTTCTGTTTCATATTTTGGAAAAATACCCAAAAGAGTATTTTTTGAATTCAAACTTTGTATTCAAACTTGTTTTGGGATTTGATGATGTTGAATGATTGTTATTTTAGAAGAAAAATAATGCAGAGTGCATAGGCAAAGAATTTGAGATTTTATCCCTGGTCACTATAATGAAAGAGTCTTAATAACATTGGATCGTTACAACAACTATATAATAAAAAAATAGATTCATTTTTTTCGAAATTTGATTGGAAAATTAAAAAGACATCAAACTTTTTTAGTTTTTAATTTAAAAAAAGTTATTATAACTAAGTTCATGAGACTGATAAAATATTAATGAAATCAAGTACAAATTACTTTGCAAGTTCTAATAAGAAATCCATAAAATTGTTTTCTTTTATTAATGTTGTATATCAAAATATGCTACATCTGTATAAACTTACAACTGACATAATTAGTTTGGGTTGTGAAAATATAATATATTCTTTCAGAATTTCAAGTGAGTTACTTTATGCAATAAATAAAAACTAAAACACTAATCAATAAGTTTAAAAATGCATTCAGTAAATTCAATTTAAGGCAAACAAAGCAGGTAAAATTCATTTTCTATTTCAATTACATAATATTAATTTTAAATAGTTTGTGTTTAAATGGTAAATATTAAAAAATGTGTAATAGTTTACCAATGAAAGTTTTTCAATGATTTTAAATTTTTTATAACATACAAATGTATTATAAATAATAGTTAATATGAAAAATAGTTTATGGTTTATTACCAAAAAATTGACAAATTGGTCTTCATATTTAGTATTCTTAATACTAAATATGAAATAAATTTAATTATTAGGAAAAAACATTTTTGGATAGTATATGATCTTATTACATTTATAAAGCTTATATTGAAGTAGGTATTTATGTGAATTGTGTTTAAAATGAATCATTTTATTTCAGCAAGAGTATTCAGATCAGCTCCTCAATTTGGTTTTACTTTATTGACTTATGAACTTCTACAACGGATGTTCTATATCGATTTTGGTGGAAGGTCTGTATTTCTCTTATATATTATTATGGTTTAAAAAAAAAAGCATTTTAATGCTTAAAACCTACATTGGGTATCTTTTTTTTTTTATTATTTTGTTTTATTAATATAAATGTAATTTACTTTCCTGAAACTTGATTTACACAGATTTGTATTTATTACAAATTACAATATTAAAAAGTTGTTGACATAGTGTTTAAAATTATTTTAGTTAAATTGTTTATTTTATTTAAAATATGTAATTTAGGTAAATCTTATTATCATATTTCCTTACTACATGGTAGCACACTCCTTCAAAATAGAAATATTAAATTATAATTTGTTTGTCTCTCTCTTTCTCTCTTTTTTTCTTTTTTTTTTTTTTTTTCTTTTTATAACTAGTTTTGACCATTCAGGAAGATTTATAATTTAATTATGAAATAAGTCTTGTTTTAATTTCAAAGTTGTTGTATGAAAAATAAAACATTGATTTAAGTAAATTAAAAGCAAATCTTCAATCAAGAGGATTTCAGCATTGTTGTGAACTTAGAATTTAAATAAAGTGCAAGTCAGTATTATTCAAATCTATTGAATATTGTGGTAACTGAATAACAATTCTTGTTAGTCGTGGCAGCATTACACCAATTTTAAATGCTTTATGTATTTTTAAAATTCTGTTACAAGAATTAAACTTATTTGAAAACTTTTATTTGTAATTTTTACTACACACTGTCAGTGGCTTAAACCATGTCATCGATGATAAAAATTGAATATTAGTGCTTATAAATAAATATTTATTTGACACCAACAAATTATTTAGATGTCTTAAGATAACATATTGATGAATATTTAAAAATGTTTGCCTATCAAATTCATTCATTTTTAGGTACGTATATTTATTTAATTAAAAAATGTTTCTTTTTTGTAATGGAGTGAAAACATTTTTGTTCTTTTACTTCTATGTTAAGGTGCTATCTAGTTTTCATTAAAGGAATGTTTTAATATGTTGATCAGAAAAAATATGTAAATAAACTGGCAAAATTAACTATTTTCCTATTCATAGTAAAAATTAATATTAGAAATAAATTATCTCTAGATTTCATTTTGTTTACAAAATCTTCACTAATTCATTGTTATTAATCATTTAGAATTACAGAAATAGAGAAATGTTAATAAACTTTTTTTTATTTCTTTCATCTGCAAGCATTATCATCAAATGTATTTGAATTTAAGCCTATTTTAAATTAAAAATCTTTATTTATAGAAAAATTTCAAAAACTGGTATTTCAAAATATACTCTATTAAAAATTAATAAGATGCCTAAATGTGTGTAACATGGATTTCATATTATCAAAGTTATATAAGATGAAATAAAATTATTGTATGTGAAGATTTAAGTCTATTAGTTTCAGAAATAGAAAAAAAAAAAATGTATGCCAAGCTTTTTGAATGTATATGCTCTTCATAAAAAATAATAAAATATAAAAGGGGGTAGTCATAATTCAGTCAGCTTAAAATTTGGAACAATATTTACACAATATTAAAAAATTAAGATATGTATTTTAAAAAAAAATTCTGTGGAGATTTGAGATATATATAAAGATGCTGGAAGAAATTGAGCTGGAAAGTGTATAATTTTTTTACAAATGATTTTATTTAATATAGTCTGCATTTTCCATTAATCTATGTTCTCATCTGATATCTAATTAGCTTTGTCTAAATGTATCTGTGATCACCATTTTAATTGATTTTGAAAATATAGAAGGAATAAACTATTTTGCAATAAAACTTATAAAGTTATATCTCGTATATTTCCTCTTGGGTAGATTCTTTACAAAGAACTCATTGTTCTTTTTTTTATTGGTGATGTATTATAAGAAATATTTGCAAATAAATAAATTTTTCAATAACATATAACTGTTCTTATGTAAATTGTTTCTTATATTTTAACATGTTCGTTTATTTCCTTTTGGTATAATTTCAAATATTTTAGGTATAATAGACATTGAATTATTATAAATAAACTCAAATAATAAAAGCATACAGTACTTAATGTCTTTTTCTGTTAGCCTTTGTATTAATTGCTTAAGTTTTGTTTGTTCTCTGTTTTTAGTTTGATGTTTGTAAATCGTATATTGAAATCACATTCATTTATATCTACATTCGTAAAAAATGAAGAGCTGCTTCATGAAGTAAAAATATGAAATTATTTTTCTACGTTTAGGTCATTTTTATGAACAGTTATTTGCCTTGAATTCAAAGGTAAAAGGAATTGTATAGGAAAAAACATATCTGTTCAATTTAAAATTGTTGAACTTGATACTAAAAAATACTTTTAAAAATTGGTTTATGATTGCAAAATTACTGAAATCAATTTGTTTACAGTTGGAGAAAATAATATTGTGGTTTTTTAATATTTTATCATGTTAAATTTAGATCCTGTGGTTGTGTTGTACAGTAAGAATCTTACTTTATCAAATGTTACGTCCACCAGAAAATTCTGACTGTGTTTTCTATCAAATATAAAGTAATAAATTTTTCCTACCTTGAACCAGTATAATTTCATTTCTATTGAGCTTTGCTGGTGCTCTTTTCTTGTGAGTTTCTTGAGTCAATTGCTAACAACACAGTTCCAAAATTAACTTTTCATTTGATTTCAATAGTTCAAAATGTATTAATCTTGGAATTTCCTATTATGTTTACAACTTTCTCATATTCAAGCTTAACTATGATGGAGATGGTAGGTTTTTATTAACATTGTGCTTTTCCTTGTGTTTTCATTTTTATCAATTTTTCATCAGCAGTTACTAGGGCTTACAATACCGAACTAAAATCTGAATACCGGTATTTGATATTTGAAATATCGGAATACCAGTATTAAAACCGGTATTATTAATAAAAAAAATTTTAGTTATATTTTTACTTTCCTCAGTTGTTATATTGACTTGTTAACAAATAATATATGAAATCCAATAAATATTGTTCTGAAATGGGTAGATATTATTCATTTTATTACATAGAGAGTAGGAGTAGGTAGATACAAAAAAAATGTGCAAGTAAAAAAATGTTCATATTAAATTCTATGTTACATTTTACATATAATAGGCTCGTATGGCGTTATAGAATTAAAAAAGCAAAAAATATAATTTGATTGAAAGTATTTATGAAATAATATTAATAACTTATGTTTTTTTTATTAAAGTATGCTCTTAAACATAAACAATCGATCGTTTCATCATCAAGCGAGGACCGAATTTTCGTACAAATATAACCAGTCGCCGAAAAAGCTCTTTCTGATTCTACACTTGTCAGCACTATTGTCATTAAAAACGCATACACATTTTGTAAATATGTTTCGTTAGTTCCTGTTTTTTCAAAAAAAGTAATTTCATCTTTTATTTTTTTGTTCCAGGCCTGAAATTTTTTTAAACGCAGGCATGGGTGAAGTATTGAGTGTTTCGTCTATTGCTGCCTGCAGTATTTTTTTTTTTTTTTTAATGTGTTTACGTTTACCTTGTCAGATTCTAATGCTGTTTCATTACTAATTTGGGAAGATATTGGGAGAGATGGTTCTTGCACAACTCTAGATTTCTCTAGTATCTTCTAGATTTGCATGTGTGAACAGTTTAGTGAAGTTTACAATTTTTTTAATGATTGTAAATTTGGATAGGCGTTTAAAAAATTTTTGCAAATACTGAAGTATTTGTGATAATTCAGTTCGTCGCAGTAAAATTTGAGATTATAATGCTTCCAATAATTCTAATGCAATTGCATATTTTTGCTGAGAAAGAGTAACATAAATGTTAAAGAAGCGTCATCCGTCAAAAGTTTTGCATCTTTTCGGCATAATGCATCTACTGTTAATTTTGCAAAAGTAAGAACAGCAATAACTGAAGATAATAAATTAAATTCTTCGTCAGAAAAATGAATATAGAAACCAATATCAATAAGCGCTTTTTTTAATACAAAATTTAATTTCTTCAAGTTTTTCTAACATAAATAACATACTGTTCCATCTTGTTTAGCAATCTATTTTTAGCGCTGTTTCTTTACCTAATTGTTCTCTCACGTACTTTAGTAAATATTTAACATTTGTAAAAGAGGAATTTATAAATGTTTTCACAACTTTCCAAATTTTTGATACTAGAGATGATATACCAGTCTGTCTTATATTTATATTACTTGTAGTAATACTAGCATCTAACTGTATAATAATTCCATTACCATCTTTTACATCAATATCGTTGTCATTTTTATCATCGTCATCATTATAATATTGCTCCACAACATCAATATCCACACTCGGGTTAAAATTTGACTTATACAAAACATCAGTGATTGTTAAATTTATGCAACGTTCCAAATATTGTTGACGTTCAGCCTCTATAATTTTTAATAATTTTACCATAACCAACGCACCATCAGTAGTAACTCTAACGATGTCTTTAGATATATCTAAATTAAAACCTTTCAATTTTTCTTATACAAGGGATAAGCATTTTTCTGCTGGAACGGATCCGTAAACGCACACTAATCCGATATTCCACGTTGTTCCTCCAACAGAATGTACATTAATGTTTATGTAGCGCTGATTACGAATAGATGTTCATTTGTCAAATGTAGTACTGAAACGTTTACCTTCAGATTTCAGTCTAGAAATTTCATGCACTGTTGATTGTTTAAAAATTTTACTATATTCAAGTACCATATTTCTAATAGTGACTGCAGATTTTGGTATGTCTTTGAATCCTCTTGCCTTTAAGCCTTTTTTTGTGTCATACGATTTTATGAAAATATTAAAAGACAAACCCTTATGAGTTGTCATTCCGGCAAGCACTTCTGAAAGTTTTTCATTTTTATTATTTTTAAAATAATTTGTTATTAACAATTTAGGCTGTTTAGAAACACTTGATTCGACATCCTGGGGAGATTCACATTTCTTTTTAAGATTTAATCCATGTATCGTTTTTAAGTGAGTATGAAGGCCACTTGTGGATCCTCTTGTACATTTTATTTCTTTCGCGCACTTTTTACATTTAGCAACTTGTCCGTTTTTTTCTATCAAAAAATTATTCCAAACTGAAGTTTCGTTCTCTCCTTTTCAGTGCTCCATAAATGTATTCATCTTTCATGGGGTATAGCAGTTTATGCCTTTTCATTTTAATGTTTGTAAATTAATTACATTCTAACTTACATTAATACAAATATAAACTTACCGTATCATATAATTCAGATGGATTAATCAGTATTTAAATACTGTTATATAATTTTCAATTAGAAATAAAACCAGAAAACAAGTGCACACAATCCATACAACACAGGACACAACAGAATGAAAAATAAACTTAAAAATATAAAATATAGTTTTTACTTGTAAACATTACAGCTGATTTGCAAATTTAAACAATCTAATCTAAACTATTTAATAATTTTTATGTTACACACTTTATGTATTTATATAAACGAGGCCTATTCATTGGGTAGTAGACATAAAACATAAAAAATCGCTTTATATTGCTGATACCGCCGCTTCTTGATGGTGTCATATTTTGCTCAGTATGTGTAATAAATGTTCCTGATATGGATTTTAATACAATAAAATTGTTTGTTTATCTTCAAAAAAATTTCTAGTTATTAATATTATTTTAAATTAGATTTATATTATTCATAAGCTCAATTTTTATCTACTAATGTAATACCAAAATACTGGTATTTTTACATAAATACCAGTTTTTAATATCGGACAAAAATCATCCGGGATCCTGGTATTGTAAGCCCTAGCAGTAACTAGTTGATCCAAAAAGGGTTCAATTCTGTACTATGCAAACTAAAATGTGCATATGACTCAATCATACAAATTCTTATTTAACTCTTGTTGCTCACATCTCAAATAATTGTACTCCGTTTCCAGTTGTTTTGTTGAACTGAATCAAGCTTTTCAAAAGTCTTTTGTTAAAATAAGGATTTTGCTGTAACACTCTTGACACTTATCAAAGATGGTATGCAGCTATCATAAAGGTCAAAAACATCATTTTAAAATCATCCTCTGAATGTTCACTAAAAATTTTAAATAAATTTGTACAAAATAAATTATCAGTTGCCATGGATAAATGATTGCATCTCACTTAAAACTATTAAATTAAACTATCATTTCAGTTTATTTGCTTTGTCAGACATTCATTGACAAAAAAGGTGAGCCAAATGAATTGCGTATATTTGCTGAAAATTATTTTAACTAGAACAGATAGAACTTTCTAATATACATGGTATCATATTTCTTTTAAATGAAACTAGTTCATTTAAAAGCAAAATCATGAAAAAATATGTAAAATAAATTAGAATTCATAAGGATTCTGATATATTTTACTTATTTTTTTTAAGAGATATGATTAATATTCTTATTATATAATTTATATGCATATAAAATATATTTTAACATATTTTTAAATAATTAGTTACATAAAGTTGAAGTAGCAATTTTCAATTACCAATGTGTAGTTTTTAATGTAGTATTCAAAATTTATATTTAATGTACAGAAAATAATTATTCATAATTGTATTCTGTTAAAATATTTTATCTTGTTTTGATTAATAGTAAATATATTAGTTTGTTTTTAAAAAAATAAACATTTCAAAAAGAATTATATTAATTTATATTTTAATGAAAATATTCTAATAAAAAAGATCACGTTTATATTTTCATATTTTGTGAATAACATGAACTTTTTAATTTCATTATAAGTATATTATTTATATCCTTTACTCAGATAGAAACACTTTAACTATATGCTTCAAACTGTGTTTTGTTTTATAGAAGTGGCATAAAACAACAATTTAAGTAAATTCAATACTATTAATTAAATAAATTGCATGGTGACAACTTTCAAAATCAAATTTTATTTTAAGCAACTGTTTGGATTCCATTCTAAATCTGCTAACTAGGAATTTCAAATTAAATTAAAAACTGTATAAAATATGTTAAAAATTGTTACTTTGTTAATATTGATATATCACTGTAAAAAGTTCAAATGAATTGACTTCCCACTGATTGAACTAGATTGCTTAGAGTAAGTTTTCATGATGAATTCAAAAACATTAGATTTAAAATTAAATGGAAAAATTTAAAAGAATGACAAGTCTTAATCATGAAATCATTTATGGAAACTAAATTTTTAATGAAATATTGTTTTTAGTTAGTAATAATAAGAAAATCCTAACTATATATTAATAATTTCTAATATTATACTAAAGAATAATCTATTTTTATAAAACTAGGCTGTAAATTTTGCTCATATACTATTTTCTAAAATTTTGGAATTTAATGCAAATGAAATACTTAATGAGAAATAGTTACAGTAATGTTACAGCAATTACAGCTAAGTTTAAAATTTTCGAAGTTATTGTAGTGAAAATATAGATTGGGAAAACATTTGGCTCTTCCAGAGAAGTTATCAAATATAATCAAGAATTAGACTCATTGAATTTCTGAAAACATGTCATGAAATTGACCAAATTCTCGTTAAAGAACCCGTTGTTTGATATTATGAATATGTAAACTTAATGTATTTTTCTTAATCACCAAGTTTTCACTTTTGTATTATCTGATGATTTCCTACATTCCAATAATTTTAATTTTATGCAATAAGAATTCCATTTATCTACTTGATAACAAAATTGTTTTGCCAGAGCCATATCAAAATAATTTATGACAAATTTTTTGAAAATTGATAGTGATCTTGAGTCACGAAAAAGGAATTTTTTTATTTTGTACAAAATAATAAACATGTTATGCTATCTAATAAGCTATGCTATTAATCATTTGGAATCAATCTGATGTTTGAAATAGATAAAAAAAAAATAATTATTATTCTAAGTGTGGTTAAGTACATACATCAGTTATTACTATTCAAGTGCAGTAGTCATTTTCCTCACATTTCTGTCGTTATATAACTTTTTCAATTGCATGAAATATTGTATTCATTTGAAATTTATTGTTGGTCTGTATTCCTTCATTTTCTTCATTATTATTCTTATTTTGATATTCATGATACTTAGTTTAATTTTTCAATTTATTTGTCAAATACAAAACATTGTTTTTTATGAATTTATTTCATTAAAAAAAATTTTATTCAAACCCAAAA
>JAPDSC010125104.1:0-19087 GCA_026290005.1 Latrodectus geometricus | reverse complement strand
ATATATATATATATATATAATAAAGTAATTAGATTCAATAGAAAATATTTGAAAAACTAAAAACATTATATAGGAAAATTATTTTATGTATTAAGAGTTAAATATTCGTCTATATTGAAAACCTCACTGTGAGACTGTGAATGACATCTTCTGAACACTATCCAATTATAGGATAGTTCAATTCATAAATTTAAAGTTTAATAGGATATGCGTAAAGAAAAAGATATGCTAAAAATGCACTACTGAAGGACAATTGTAAATAGCAAAATTTTTATGTTCTAATTAAGAAAAATAATACCTAATATGAAAACAAAAGCTGAAATATTTTTTGCCACTCTTAATTAAAATTTGCTTTTCTAACTTTATAGATTTTCATTTCATAATGATTTATAATATGAAGAATTTAAAATACAAATCAATTGTTTTTAGACATTAACTTTATATATGTTATTAATTTTATATATACCAAACACTTTTTACAGTAGTCTAAAAACATATTATTCAATTTTTTGCTTTTTAAATGTCATGTTCTATATTTTTCTAAGCTCTATAATATTATAAATTTTTTAATTTATTTTTGAAAAGATCTCGTAAATTCATAAACGTATTTTTGAAAAGTTTTCGAGTTTCATTCTTAATGCTCATATTATTAAGGGCTTTTGATAGTTTTTCTTATTTTTAAAATGTCCTTTGTAAAGTATCCCCAATTACTTTGAATTTCAGAATTTTCTTTGCAACACAAAAAATGCATAAAATGAAATATATCCTTTGAGAACTTGTACCAATCTGATTGACAAGAAATAATTGTTAAAAAGATCTGACAGTAGATAAAAATTCGAATACAATTTGTTGTTAATAATTTGAAAAAGAATATTAAATACACTCTATGTGATAAATCTGATATAAATACCTTTCAAAAAGAGCAGCTGGAAAATTAACTTTA
Source organism: Latrodectus geometricus (assembly GCA_026290005.1). Lineage (NCBI taxonomy): Eukaryota > Metazoa > Arthropoda > Arachnida > Araneae > Theridiidae > Latrodectus > Latrodectus geometricus. Next base: position 18,144 of record JAPDSC010125104.1, on the reverse strand, counting down.
AATTTTTATTGATTGTTACAAGATTTGTGTTTTGTGTATCTATTTGGTGTATAATATATTATATATGTGTTCAATGTACCATTCAGTGTTTATTCAGTGCAACAATTTGATGTTTGTTTCCAAAGGATTCATATGGCAGAAAATCATTCCTATAATTCTGCCTTTTTTGCGTTAATTTTTGTAAGAATATTAAAATATGATTCAAGTGACACGTAGAAGAATCTAGATTTAATTTTATGTAAATAAAAATGAATCTCAGGCCTTCGCACAGGCTAATAAACAGGGCTCAGGTCCTGTTTGAATGTTTTATGCCATTTCTTGCTAACGGTTTTGGGCTAATTGTACTATTTACATACTGTTAAGCTATCATATGGTTAGGTCATTATTCTCTAATTCGTTTAAAAAAAAATATATCATAAATCCCAAAAACTTCTTATGTTATAATGGAACATATTATACGTTAATCAATCATAACTAGTTAATGGAATTCTCTCTGTAGCATGAACTATTTTTAACTAATCTATGATACATTTATACAAATGAACAAAAAGTCAGTACATATGAATCTAACTAATTACTCGTTGACGAATAAAAAAAGTTATATATATATATATATATGAGTGAATAAAATATTAAGAGTTATATAACACATAAGCTCTCACACAGAATTAATTAAAATCATTTGTAAGAAATGTTTGAAAAATTGTTTTTACAATTTTTCAATTATTTATTTCTATTGAAGTTAATGGAAATACAACTTTATACTTTTGAGATATTATTTTTTTGTATAATCTCAAGATTTGTGTTACTAACTGATATTTTTATTTCTTCTTCAAATATAATTACATAAATTAAAACTTATATTTTTATAAAAAACGTAAGATTAACCAAATATAAGATCGATACAAGAACGTTATCAGCATTTAACAGTTACCAAAACTATAACTTCTTTTTCTTTTTTTGACAAAAAATTTTGCATTCTTAATTCAAAAGGCAGTTTTTTCATGAATCCACAATCAAATAAAGTTTTGAATATTATAAATTGTAAAAAATTTAAAAAAAATTGTAAAATTTGTAAAATGAAACTGAGTTTTCAATCATAGATTCAAGTAATGGCATTGAATATTGTAAATTTGCAGATTTACTCAAATAAGAATTTATTTATATAAAAAAAATGTATGTTTTAAAAACACAAAATAAATAAAATATTCGGATGGAAATTAAATAGATTAATTAGATTTTAAATGTTTTTCTTGCGCAATTTTTCGTTTTTAATAAATGCTAAATAATATTTCAAAAGATCCAATGTCTCTATAGATGAAAGTAATCAAAATTGTTAATTAACTATGAATAAAAATTATGTGTAAATTAAATTAATTAAATAGACTTAATATGTGTAAAAACAAAATAATCTACAGAAATTTAAATACTCTAATCTTTATTTCTTAAAAAACTAAAAAACAATACCCCTAATTATTTAATAAAGTTGAAAATTTAAATGTTATTGCAGTTATTTTTTCAGTAAAAATTTAGACATTTAAACCTCAATTTGAGCAATAAAATACTCTAGAGAAACTAGTTTGAAAGAAAAATAAATGGCTCAATTTAATTAGTATGATATTTGATATTTTAGTTTTTCTTGACGACATTTTAAATTTAATATTAATTTTAAATTTATGAATGAAGAAGAAATTAAATTTTTTGGATAATTAAGAATTTCTTTTTGCTAAAATATTTTCGCATTAATAAATATAATAATAATAATTGAGGATTCGTAATAAGATGTATTAAAGTATTCATAAGATAGAAACTGAATCTTTAGATTTTGAATACCTATATCTAGTTAGAAAATATTACCTTATAACATTTTTAATGAGAAAAACATTGATGAAATTGACAAAATTAATAACATTGTTAATTTTAATTAACAAAAGATAATTTTATAATGTTCTAAATATTGTAAAATTACAAATCATTAATACAGTTTTTCCGAAAAAAGTGTATTTTAGAGGAATGAAAAAATATTTTCTCCGCCAATAATATTTGAAATTTATACTAAATTATAACTATTCGTATTGTTTACTAAGAATAAAACGTAATCAGATTTCCTAACTTAAAGCTATTTAAAAGGCTAACGCTTTGTAGTTTTTGACAGTATTCTCATTTTCTTAGGATTCATATTTATTTTATTGAGTTTATTAGTTTCATGTCTTTAATAGTAATTTTAACAGAAAATACATTTATCAAATGAATATAAAATTTTATGTAAAGTTTAACTTTTCTGCCAGTAAACGTAAAATTTGTAGGAATATTCGGAACTTTATACAAATAACTAATAAAAGAATACAAATTATTTAAATTGCTATTTTTTATTGATTGACATATTTTCATACCTGATATATTTTAATTTCATTTTTTACTTAAATTGTTTTAATGTCTTTCGATTTTACTTAAACGTAAGTTGCATTATTATTAATTTCATATCAAATTGAAATATTTCAATAAAATTCTGGCAAAATTTTGTTACTATATTAAATGTAATATTTAAAGTTTTTACTATATTTTGATATATAATTTTTCTGTCACTTTAAAACTTAAAACTTAATTTAGTATATTATTATTTAAGCTACAACCTAAAGCATTAAAGCTATTTCTTATAATTTAGATCTTAGCAAAAACTCTTAATGTTTGAATATTTTTTCTGGAAATTATTAAAATTTGTATTTCAGATTTTATGAATATATTTCTTTAAGAATCAAATTTGTATAAATGTTTTTGTGATTCCAATTTTCAGGGTCATAAAACGAGCTAAAATATAATTACTAAGATTTAACTGTTATGACATTAAAATATTAGGGGTTACTTTCTTTCCTCTTAACTATTATTAATATTGTATGTTTTACCTTAATTTGAATAACTATAAACAATATTAATTTATAATTTTACTTTTTAAATAAATAAAAAAATGTGGTGTGGTGTGATATACAGTATTGAATATGTTTATATTTATATTTTCAAAAACAATTCTTGCATAATTATTTTTAAATTTAAAAATCTTTTAGGTATAAATTAAATTTACTGATCAAAATAATTAACAATTTTTTTGTATTTAAAATTTTGTTTCACTTACATTATTTTGTAAATTTTTCCTGTTTATTTGCAATCATTTCATCTTATACATTATAAGGGTAATAAAGAACAAATACATTTATAAAACAATTGATTTCTTGTATATAAGAAGACTAATAATATTTTTAACTATTCTGTTTCATCAAGCCTAAAAGTCGCTGATGTTGAAAAAATATTTTAATCACCAGTTTCAATTGTATTGATTTATTTCTTCATTTTAATTTATGTTCATAAATTGAATAATTTGATTGAATGAACTGATTTTTTTAAAAATACATTATAATAAAAAGTAAATACGAATTTAAGAAAAGTATATTATAAAGTTTGGGTGATAAATTGCTTATATAAAACTTTAATTTAAATATAATTCATATTGTCACTTGAATAATTATTATTACTAGATATAAATTTGGTTCCAAAATTTTATAATATATGTTATCTGAAAATAATTAGTACAACTCGCATTATAGCAAAACTATAAAATTTCAATCACTCTTGTAAATATTAGTAAATATTGTTTAATGTTATGCACTTATAAATCAAAATCTAATAGCTTTCATGTGAACACAAATTTTCTTTGTTGACTGTATGTTCCTTTAATCACCTTTAATTATAGACATGGCATTATATTAATTAATATAAAATCTTTTCTCAATTCCCTCATTTTTTGACTCGAGAAACGCATGTGTTAGTAATTGAAATACAAAAGATAAGTTCATTCTAACTTAGTAATTACATTAAAGCGTTACGTTGATCTCTTTGCTGAAAAATAATTATCAATTCATATTGTGCAGTTTATCCACACTTACAAAGATCAACTTAAGAAACATTCATGACAAGATTATCTTTTGGTTATTTCCCAACTACCATTTTTTATATATATTATTTATTTCATCTGCAGAAATTATAAATTACGTTTATTTTTGTTCATAATTTTAGTCTTTAAATGACAAATTGTTGTTTCTTAAAGATGTTCACTTTATATGAACACATAAATGCTTAATATTTTGTTCTGCGAACTTAAAAATGATAAATTTGTCCGTTTCCTTATGGACAGCAAATAAAATCTGCACTCTCCCTAATTTATTCTTTCAAGTTGAATGTTTGTATCTTAATAAAAAAAAAAGAAATCTTGATTTAGCTTATAAGATTTAGGTAAATAAGTTTTTCTTTGAAAATCCAGTCTCACACAAAATTTCAAGCGTTAAGTAAACATGAACTTTTTACTGTCAAGAATATTTACAATCATCTTTTATTTCTACTAAGAAGTAAATGATGTTAGAGAAAATGCATTCTTTCTTCAAATAATTTAATCTTGTTTTCTTAAGTAAAGTATTCAGCAGATTGTCCCGCGCATTCTCCAGAATTCATTTTAAACTTTGAAGTACGCTTTTTCGAGAATTAATTTCTCGAGTAAAAGACATAAAGAAACGTAAATTACGAAGGTAAATGAAATTCAATCGTATTCATTTATATGAAAGCACATAAAAATATAATTTATTTAAAGTTATTTTTTAAAATATTCATATCATGGTTATTTGTACATACATCTGTTGAATAAATGAATTTGATTATAGGCTAAATTTCCTTTTTCCATCATTTTAAAATTATGCATTGTTTTAAAATTTTTCTCCTCTCATATACATCAATACAATATTTGAATTATTTCTATATTAAAAAGCTGAATAAATTTGCTTATATCTGATTTAAAATGATTTGCTTTCTTATAATTAGTATGAAAAAGGATGCAATTAAGTTAAATGAAATATAAAATTTACTGCGTGTTTTATGAAATAGTTCTCATACAAAAAATATGCTATGGAATTGTTATTGGTGAAACAACTAATAACATTTCCTATTATTAATTTCAAAAACTTACTAATACATTGAATTAGTCAATGTATAGAAAGTTATTGAAAGACATTGCTTTTATATAAAATACTTAGGTGTTATTAATTTTCAGTTATTCTTATACGTAAAAACTATATGTGAAAAGATAAATAAATGTAAATCTTATTTATACAATGTAGAAAAATAAACATTTACTTTTTCAATATAATAAATTCTGAAAAAATTACGGATTATGGATAAATGTTGAAACAAATACATTTTAGAAAATGCGTAATAGGCGCCATCTATTAGAGAAAAGTCATACCACCTATATTATACTTTTCTATTCCTAGTATTTTATTTATTTTTGTGACTTTTTAAGCTGATATGTCAAGGAGAAAATAAATTTTATATTTAGAATTTTAAATTGTTTCACACAATTTGATCATGAATTTATTATTTGATTATTTTTATCATTTCATTGTCAGCAAATATTAATCCAGTGTTTATATAAAATTATGTTTCCATTTAGTTCATAAAATCCTGTTTTTGTTCTAAAATTAATATATATCTGGACATATTGATTAAATATTTATCAACTTCGAAAGACTTGGCAAGAAATATAAGTATGCTTTTATTCATTAAAAATCATGTTAAATTTAAAATCATTATTTGTATACAAAATTTATAAACATTTTACTCCAAACATATTAAATAATTACCCATATATAAAACTTAATTTATATTAAAACAGAAAAAAAAGACTTCCAGTAAAAATGATGGAGTTAAAAATTTAAATAAATGGGTGGAGTTTACCTGTAAAATTAAAAACACATTTTATAAACATTTTGTAATCAGTTTATAAATATAATAATCACAAATTTGTTGATTAAATAAATTTTTTAAAGTAAAATTTTTTGAACATTTATTTTTATACATTTTTAGAAAAAAAAAAGGTTTTTTAAATTTCATACATAACACAAATATTCTAATTTGTTAATTTTCTGAAAATTATTCAGACTACCATATTTTATTTTAATACATATATCTTCCAATATGGCGTATATATATATATATATATATATATATATAGTAGTATACAAATAGTAGTCATAATTTATATAAGATATAAGAATATACTTTTTTTATACGTATATTTTTCATAAAAGACGTTTAATCAGCTTTGTAAATATAATTGCTTAAATAAATTTACATGTACATTTTAATATTAAAATACTTTAAGTAATTATAAGAATGAAGGTAGCAGCTTATAAATAGTACATTACATTGAGTTCCATGTAAACATAGTGTCAAATTGAGTACTTCAGATGCGCTTACATTATTTAAAATTGATGAAATAAATTTAATTTGATTTAAACGAAAGTATTACTACATGCTAAGATATATATATAAAATTTCTTTATCATTTACAAGGATAAAAATTTCAAGTCTATTTAAATTACATTTTCACCAAGGCATAATTTTCCCTATTTTTCATAAAAATTTAATATTCATTAATAAGTTTAAAAGATCACTTCAATATAAGTATTGTATTGTATTCTTCGTCTTGAAATTATATGTAATCGAATCTCTTATTAAATGATAAATTATTATATATATATTACTTCTAATAAAAAGTTTTAATATATTTCTTCATTATATCATAAATAATCCTTAATTAACTAGAATAAGCAGTTATGCAAAGCTTTTTCATCATAAAAATTTCATACCTAATTATATTTTTCTTAATAATTTGAATAAAATATATATGTAGACAACATACACATAATAATGATTATTACTTATAGGAATATTCAACTTTTTGTGTTTTATATATTTTATGATCATTATTGTAAAGTTATATATGATCCTTTTGAATACCCAAAACAAACGTCTTATATAAATTTCTGTTTATTAAATAATATCTGATTAAATTTGTAATAATTTATCATGATAATAGAAATGCAAGTATGTTAATAATTAAAAATGTGTATTACAGAAGTATAAAACGATCAAATTTCTATTTTTAAAACATTCTCAAAATGTAATTTCAGTGTCCTGATTGTTGAAAATTATAATGTGTACCATTTTTTCTCTTCTTTTAATCAATATCAAATTGTCAAACCCTTTTTAACAACCTTCAAGTAGCAACCAAATGCATTTACGAAATCAATACTCACTAAACTTTGATGTAAATTTTTACATAACGTCCTGAGCATTGTTGAAATAAATTACATTTCTTGATACAAATTGAAACATTTATTTTTCTTGATTTCCATTCTAATGCGATGAAAGGCTTTCGAAAAAATCTTTATGTTCAGTTTAAAATCAAAGGAAGGATGTTTTCTTCCAATTTTCTTTCTAAATCAATTACCTCATTCTAAAAACATTCCATGTCGTACATTAGAATCTCTTGTTGAAAGTTATTTTTAATCTTTTTTACATCCCAAATCTGATTCTATCTGATTCTAAAATCATTTATCAAGAGTTTCTCTATTCCCAAATAAACTAAATAAATTCCCAAATAAATTTTTAAAAATAAAATAAACATTATTTTTTTAATTTTAAAAACTATTGTTTACACTTACTTATACATAGTATAAAACGATCTTTAATATTTTAGTGGTATAGCTATAATAGTTTCATAAAATAGTTTTAAACAAATAATATTCCACGAATGAAAATTCATTTCTATTTGAAAACTATTAAACACTCTTAAATAAAGGAGTATTTATTAATCTACAATATAAGAATACATTCTTAATCGTCATTACTAAGTTGATAGATTGTATATAATCATTTTAACTGCAGGAATACATCTATATATTAAGTCATACATAAGTCATTGAAATTAAGCATTCCAAAGTATATTATTTTAATATTCTTTGGAATGCTTTATTTCGTTTCGAAATTTTTTCTTAAGAGATTTGCTAAGAGAAAGAAAAACTTAAATCCATTTGATCTTTATAAACTTCTTAAATAAAAATATATTTTAAATATTTAGTTAAAGCTTTTTCTGAAAATAAATGACTGGATATAGAATAACTTCCATAAGTCATAAAAATAACAAGATTGAATGGACAGATTACACAATTATTTTGAACAAAATCAAAATTGAAAATATAAGGGCTTTTAAATTAAGAAGATTTCATTATATTATAAATTATCTCAATTCAAATCCGTATATAAAACTCAGATTTAGGATTTTATGAGGCTTTTTTTCCGTTCTAGAAATTTTAAAACGGATGCATTTAGTTTGAAAACAAAACACATAGTTAGAAATGTTTCTTTCAGTCCGCAAAATTAGAAAGAATAATCCTCATCAAAGCAGCTAAGGAATTTATGTTTCATTATTCATAAAAGTTTTTTCGTTAACTTTTTTATTAAAAAGAAACAAAAACTAAAACTTTAAACATGCCGTAATAATATAGAAATGAAAATAAAAAAAGTTTAAAGAAAGCAATTCTAATGTTTTGTGAAAAGAAAAGTTTTAAAAAACTATTATAAAACATTTTGGCTAATGATAAACCATTCAATATTTACTGCATTAGTAATCATCACATGAAATGATATATTATTGGAAAATAGATTCCACATTAATCTAAATTATGAGAGTTATAAATGAATGCATAATTTAAATATCATTTCAATAAACTTAATAATCATAATGTTAATTATATAAAAATATCTTGAATAAGAAAAGTTTAATAAAATTTATCTAAAAGAAACTAATCGTATTTTAGATAACTAATTAATTAATTACTATAGACAAAAATTTATGAATTCTTGATTCTAGCATATTTATCGTATTTTTTTTCTAAATGCACGCAATAAATTAAGTTATTTAAAATGTTATAATAATGATATAATAAATAAGTAGTTAAAGATATGGCTATCATGGAACTTATCTCTTCAAAGTAAATATTGAACGTCTAAAACGTTTTTAGTGGCATTATTTTTAAGGTGAACAAAATAAAGTGCTTTATTTCTTGGAAAACATAAAAAAAATGAAAAAAAATTGTGTTTTCATTTCGATTATCATTTGTGAAGGCTTATATTAATTAGAAAAGATACATTAGTTGTTAATAAAATGATGTTTATGTAAATATATTGACTTATAACTCTTTTGGAAAAATAAGTTGTATTTTTACTGATCAAGATGATTTATTTCAAAAATGAAGATTATTAAAACTATAATCCTATTATCTTCATCCCTAAAGCAGTTATGCTTCTTCCCATTTATGATGGTTCCATATGGATTTGTGTTTAATACTTCTGTTCTAAATCAAATATGTTAAAACAAATCTGCTCTCTTGTCAAAACGATTATTTTCCTTATAATTACTAATCTGTTGTTAAATTTTACTAACATTTTGTTCAAAGTACAAAATTGTCTCAAATGACCAATTGCTAGTTGTAAGGATGTCTCTAATATAAAATAATGTCTCGTAAAAACTATAAAATGTTTCAAAATTTATCCACAAAACTCTTATATTTTTTAAAACATGAGACTCTTATTACACATAAAGCAAGAGTCACAGAATATTAAGTCACCTAAAACTGCATAATAAATATGTTCTTATAGTTCATTTATCTAAAGTTTTTTATTCATTTCGCAGAATGTGTATTCCCAATTATTTTAACACCTAATTTTAAAGAAAATAATGTTTCAAACATCATTAAATGTTGCATGTCTTTAATAATTCATCTCAGTCCAATGTTGTTTTTATTCAAGAGTTCCAATTAATAATTTTTCCCAACTGGTTATTCTAATATTATATTGGGATTAAATATTGTGTTGCTCGCACTCAATTTTATAATTTTCTGGAAGGAAAATCTTTTATTTGACAGTTTGTAAAATATATTCTTATGTTCAAACACAGATGAATTATAAAGCTCTTAGAAAATAATATTTATATTTTGTCTGTGTACACTTTAGTGGTTTATAAATATATATGAGCAACGTTACTGACTACAAATTTCAAATATACTATCATATATTTTATTATTTTGTAAACCATCAAATATCTTGAAACCACTATTTATATGATAAAAATAAGTAAGCATACATTTTTTTAATGTGGTAATACTTTTGTAAGAAACAAATATACTTATTGCTTCCACTTTATTCATTATTCATTCAATTTTGTATCAATCTATTGCATTTAACGAACTAAATATTAACTACTTTAACATCAGAAAAGAGTTATCAAAACACACAAGTAGACACAATAAATTTCTTGATATTTTATTCACAATATTCAACCTGCTTACTAAATTGAATTTAAAATCTTCTTTCTAAGAATTAAAATCCAGAAATTTTTATTTATTTAAAATGTTAGAAATTGAATTAATAGTTTTAAAAATATTCTTAATTTACATGTAGTTTCAATTATTTTTTAAAAATAGGCTCAGAAATAGGAGTTTAACTGAATAAAAAATAATTTTGTAATCTTATTAATTATTGTTTATATATTCCAATTAATTTTCATAATACAAAAAATTAAATTTAACATGAATTTTTCTCAAAATTCCTATAAGCAAGATAATTAAATTTTATATAAAGTTTTGTAAGTTTAAAAGAATGTTAAATGTGAAATTCATGAATTACTTTTTGAAGTTTGAATAAATATACATATTAGTGAATGTACTTAAAGTATACAAGAACCAATAAAATAGTGCTGCCATCTATGAAGTATAATAACAACTATTTGTTTTTATGGTAATTAAAGAAAAATTATACTACAAACTATTTAAACTGATATTTTCGTAAATTTATTTGCTCTCTTTGAAATCAAATTATGCACTGCGCTCTATAAAAATAAAATGTGTTCTGCTTAAAGTGATTAGTTCATTTTTAAATGAAATTATATTTTAATTGTTAACATTTTCTGGTAACAACATTATGGGAGAGAAAAATTTAAAAGGATAATAATATTTGTAAATAAATTTAAAAGCAACTCTGAAAGCAATTTCAATAGGGAAACTAACATTTCACAGAATAACTCTACATTTTAGATTATTTGAATACATTAAAACATCAAATATTGTTTTATCCGTTAAGACCTTATTACTTTTAAATTAACATTTCTGATGCAATTAAAATAATAAATTATGGTTCTTAAATGCAAACTAATTAATTCTCAATAGAAAAATAATGAATATCATAAAAAAATAATTTTTAATGGTTCAATTTATTAATGGTTACTTATTTAACCAAAAACTATCGGAATATTAATTATGAATGAAATTTGCTTAGTCTTTAATTTTAAATAAAATTAATTACTCTACGTAAATGGTAGTTTTAAGCATACTTTCATTTATAATGGTAAAACTAATATTTGCTTAGTTTAAATACTTTAAATATAGATATAGATTATTTTTATATTTTTTTTTAAATGTAAATCAAATACTAATTTTTTTTTTGTATTTAATGAAAAGACTTTCAAATAAAAAAATATAAATAAGCAAAATAAATGAAATGCTAAAAATAACAAAATATGTGAGGTCGATAATTTATATCCATTATTTTATTTATTTAAGAATTACTTTTACTATTTAAACACTCTTTTAAAAAATAATCATTATTTTACAATACTTTTTTTTCTAACTCGTAAGAGATATTTTAGTTATTTGTCACTAGTTAAAATTTTCTATGCTGAAGTTATTATCATTTAAAATCATTAAATATAGATCTTCCAAACTTTTATTTTAGTTCATTTGTTTAATACGGAACTAAAATAATTTTAATTCCTAAATTTAAAAATTTGAAATTTTATTTTCCTTATTAAGAAAGTTGAAATATATACTTACTTTATACTGATACACAGAAAGGTAAGCAGGGATTATACTAAACTGTAAAAAGCAAGATATGTTTCTTTCATGACAGGATATAAGTGTGAAATGAAAAAATGTTAATTCATTTAAAAATATTTACTCTCTTTTTGGAAGTGATGTTTTTTTTTCTTTCTTTCTTACTCTGTTTATGTGATTAAAAAAATTGTGAATTTCCGGAAATAATAAGAAGGTGCACCTATAAAATTCTAAAGGCAGCAAATGATATTATTATCCTGCTAAAATAGCACCCCAATGCTACACACCACAACATTTGATCATGCTGTATTTATGTCATCCATTAGCACAAAAGTCAAATGATCTATATTTTTCTATGAAGCTAATTCCAAATGTGAAAAGAACTGACCATTGGTTGAGAAGCTATATACACAGCACTACCGAAAATATCCATAGATTTTCAAAGGAGTAAAGTCAAAGAATATATCCTTATAATCAAGAGCATTTTCTTTTATAAAAACTAAAGAATTAGGAAAATCTTCTGATAACCTTACTACGAAATTAGAACATTTTCCCAAAGCTGTAAATATATTAAACTTTCTCGTTTATAGAACTGAAAATAAGGATATATTTAAACAAAATCTTTGTTTAGATGAAAAAAAATTTCTAGGAATGTGTAATACTTGGTTAGCAACATTTCAATTCTTTTGCACTTTCAATTTCTCACACACTTGTTACCCGAATAAACTTCGATTTATCTTCAAAAATAACTGTTTTGTATGAAATATTTAACTTGATATCTTAAAAAAATCTTAAGAGTGTCTTTCTGGATCGGGCATAAACAGGAAAATAGTCCTATGGTATGTGACTATATAATACATTATTATGCAGTCCTTTAGATTCTGTAACGCATTTGTCTGAATATTAAATATTACAAATATGTGTGTTTAACACGACTTTCTTCTACTTTCATAAAACTCCAGTTACATTTAAAATTATAGCTTGTTATACATCAAATCATTTTTACCGCATTTCACAACATGGAGTTGCTATTGGATGTTAAATAACATATTTACATTCTCCTACCTTTTTACATTCTCCAACGCATTTGTCTGAATATTAAATACGACAAATATGTGTGATACAACTTTCTTCTACTTCCATAAAACTCCAGTTATATTTAAAATTATAGCTCTTTTATACATCAAATCATTTTTATCACATTTCTCAGCAAGGAATTGCTTTTGGTTGTTAAATAACATATTTACATTCTCCCACCTACTTATACAGTGAGTTTCAGCATCTCTAATTCAGATGGTATCAGAAGTAAAGAATTTTCCCCTTTTGGATATGGTTACATTTAAAATAGTTTAACTTTCATCTTTTTTCCACAAAATAAAGCATAATAAATAAAATTTTGCATTTCCAAAAAATATTTTAACATATTTATATTTAACCATTTGGCTACAATATTTATTTATTTCGGACGAACATAAAGTTTTTTTCATTTAGTTGCATTTGCATAGCTTTAATTAAATTGAGTAAAAATATTTGCTTTTATAAATGATACTACATTCAAATAAATAGCTCAGAAATAGTGAGTGTTGTAGAAACTATTAACCATTCTTAAAATCCAAACCAATCGGCTCAATGCATGATCACTTCAAATTCAAATACTCAGTGGAATATATAAGCGAATAATTCAATGTATCAAACTAAAATTTTCAATTATTTTTTTTATAATTAAGACTCAATTTGATACTATTTATTGTTAGATTACACAAGAAAAGTGTGAAATAACGAAAGAATATTAGAAATATCATTAAAGATATTTAATTGTATAATTATAAATCATGAAGATTATAGCGGTTAGAAAAATCAAAATTAAAAATTAAAGGTAAGAAGAGAATATTTTACAGATATTTCATAAATTCATATTTTGTATCAATATTTTTCACAAAATTATATATAATATTATTACACTTGCACAATAATAATATTTTTATTGAATCAAAAATAACTTTTTTCTAAAAAATTATCTAAATTTAAGCATCTTTTTTCTTTTAAAGATTTCTTCAAATTACAACTGAAAATTCAAAACATAATAATAGTTCTTTAAATTCGCATTAAGCAATTCAGATATTTAAAAATATAAATTATTTTCTTTTCAGGTTGAATATTTTATTTCAAGATGATCCAAAAAATTAGTGGATTATTTAGCTTAAAAATTAATCTAATTTTTTTAACTATAAATTATTAAAACTTTGCAGCTTTAAAATTATAAAATTTACTTTTTAATTTCATATAGAACAAAATTCTTATATGAAAAGATTAAAACAGTATTGGGTAAAAAAGATTAAAAAAGTATTATATGAAAATATTAAAAAAGTATGAATAATATAATATTGTTTAAGATCAAGATTACAAAATAAATTTATAAGCAGCATTAAATCTCTTGTGAAAACTTGTATTTAAGAAAACAAAATTAAATTTAGTTATTTTTATGTACTTAATTAAATAAATTACATTTTTAAAATTTCTAATTATAATGATTATTTCAAGTTATTTTTGTGATTAATATTAAAAAGACGCATGCATTTTTGGTAATTTAAAGAGTATTTTGTTGATTTATTTAATTTCTTTAACTTCAGTTTTTTTATTTAATAAAAAATTTACTTTAAAACAATAACCTCTACATTAAAATTTCGCTCTATATTAAAATTCGAAATTGAACACAATTTTGTTCAACTTTTAATGGATCTCGTAAAAACTAAAGCATTTGTTTTAATTAATGATTTTTCCGGCTGCATTTTTCAATTTTATATTTATACTAGTAAAGTTACATTTATTTCATGTTTATTCAATTTAACTATTTCAATAGACAAAATTATTTAAAATATTTTAAATTTTATGTAAAACATTTTTATAGTTTTCAATAAACTATATTAAGTTTCATAATACAAGAACTTGCTCTTGCAAATACATGGAAGATAAAACGTATTCCCAAATATATTTGTGATAGTTCATATTCATTCAAAATTACTTTCAAGAACCACATTTTTGTAAAATTCATATATCATCGAGGTTTAAAATTTTAAGAAACATGTAGTATAAAATAATATTTTTAATTTATAACAAAGATAGCTTTATAACTTCTACTTGATATCTAACGTTTGTTTAATAAGCAAATAGTAAACATCGATTGAAATAATGCGCTTTGGTATAATTCGATGCACCTCTTAAAGACTAATCATAATTTATAAAATTCATTAAGAATTATAAAAACCTTTAAATAAATTAAAAGAGCAGTCTGAATTAAAATGATTGTATAGTATTTGCTTTATTTAACTCATTTCAGAAATAACTTTTAATTTAAATTGTATTTCCCCAAACAGAATCCTTTTTGATAAGCATGATTAAAGAATTAATTTAAACGTATCAAGTAAGCATTATTTTTCATAAAAATAATCCAAATTGCCAGTTTTGATATGACTATCAAATGGTACAAAATGTGTTGCTTTCAAGAAATCATAGCTAAATTTTAATTTGAGAAAATAAATTTTTTTGTTATAAATATTGTCTTATTGTAAGATATTACAATGATTTAATAACTTTAATCACGTATGGCAAACATTAAACTAATATTTCCTTACTGGTATAATAATTCGAGTTTACAGCTACTATTCAATTTTAAGAAAAGAAAATGGAAAGAGAATTTGAATCAGAATGAAAAAACAAATACATGGATAGGTTGATAATTAAAACGAAATATTTGGTATCAATTTTTTATTTAAAAAAACTTGTCCTAACAGAAAGTTTGGGTATCCGTAGATAAAAGAACCTTTCTACCACATTTTGTATTTTTATTTATACAAAAAGAACAAGTCATAAATTAAATTCAGATAAGTAAAAAAAAAAAAACATTAGTTAGCAGTTTGCATATCAATATCTATACTCATAAGTCTAATTCCGTATCAATCGTCTATGATTCCGTATCAAAGGATGCTGTATAAAAAGTTATGTTGCCAATTATTTAATTAAAAGAGTCTTTCTGTCAGAACCGCTTGGATCTCGTCTCTAACGAAGCTCATTGGCATTTTCAACTCACTGGTTTTTTTCAGTTTTCATGGGTCCACTGCATCACGACTCACATCATTGTGGTTGTTATAATGCACACTAATTAATATTGTACAAAGAAATTTTTTTTCACAAAGCTTAAATTTTTTTCTCTCACTCAAAATATAAGTGTACACATTTTTAAATTTTCCCGTTCTTTAGCCAAATTGGCATAGCTATATGTTACCATACACTTAGCAGTGACAAGTAATTATAAATTTATTTTAACTCCCCTCTATAAAACTGCACTTATTATGTTTCATATGGAATTCAAAAGATATTCAAACTACATTTACAGAGATTTTATCTGTAGTACATAATGGATATGGACATTTCCAGAGATACCATGCATGGTTTCTCTGAAATGTCCATACGCATTATGTACTACAGTTAAAAAAATAAATATTTAAGAATGAATTCAAATGCTATTCTGTGTTTATTTTGTCTATCACGAAACAAAATTTGATGAGAATTAAATTTATTCATATCACATTTTCTATTATCAGTAATTCGTTTTTCACTTGTAAGTATTTTTAACAAATTATGCTTATTTACTTTACAATTATGCGTATAAGTTTTTTTAATTTGAAGAATAAATTATGTTAATGAGCACGATTTAAAGTTTAATTTTTCTTGTTAAAAAAAAATCAGAATGATTAAAACTAAATTACATCTGATATTTTGAAATTTGCATGTGCTTCAAGAAATATTTATTTCGAGACAGTTTGTTTAATTTCAAATATAATATTTGATTTCATGTTCAAATCAGAAAAATTAATATCAGTTGGTAATTTTAATTAATATCTACTTAAGTGAAAGATGTATATACAGCATCCGAAGTAGAAAGAAATTGCCTGGGATCCTAAGCCTTTCTTGTCTTTACAAAGCGATTTATCATCTGTTGCATCGAATCCTAAGTAAATATCAATGAATCAATAGCATCATCGTATACTTTTCAGTAGTGGTAAAAGACGATACCCTTATGAGAGGCTTAACAGAGAATTTTTATTGATTCTGTTACAAGACACTGTTAGATATGCAAATGAGGATTTTCTTCCTATCTGGAAGGAAAATATCGATTTTAATGATACTGGGTTTCAAATAATATCTTCATTAATTGTGATGTTTTGACAATCATTAGTCTATTGATTTTACCTTAAGTATATCTTTCTTAAGACGTAAGTATGTCTGATAATGAAATAAATAATTTTTGGATTTTTTGCTATATGTTTTACTGATTTGTTAATTAAATAATCAAAAATATTATAAAAAGTATTTGTGATAATGATTGATTTATTTATTTTTTATGTAATAATGCACATTTTCAAGTAATTTGGACGAAACAGATCACTCATAATGTATACATTTTTCTGTAATTACTGATTGTAACAAAATACGTAATTTATCTTTGAGCCAAGATGAATTATGTATTTTGTACTAATCACATTTTAATTATTTACTTAAAGATACAACTTTACTAATGTAACTTTGATTATCTGAAGTTCTGGAGTACAATACAAATCTAAGTTTTATTGTTTCAAGCCCTTCAATCCTAGAAAACAAACTTTTTACTTTTTTAAATTAGTTGATAAATAAATAACCTTAGTTTATCTCAATGTTCTTATAAACTTCAAGTGAATCATATTTGTAAAACTTCGTTTAATTGTGGCTTAAAAGATGTGAAGTATTATGCTACATTAGCAAGTTTGCTAGGTAGAAATTGTTAGCCCAAAATGTATCCAAATAGCTGAAAGAAAACTATATTTTAAAGAAGCTTTTTATTTTAATATCATTAAATACTTTATTTAATTTAAATATAGTAATTATATAAGATGTGTTAACACCAGTATTTATCAATGAGAATAAAAATATATAGATTTTTAAATAATGTCAAATTAAAAAAGAAGTTAAATCTATCAAAAACAAGTTTCATGTTATAATTAAATTAAACACAAAGTCATGTTTTTTTGCCTCACAGAAATGTTAAAATAAGTGTGATTAAAATATATCTCTCTGAGATTTTAACTAATACTCAAATAAAATTTACCTTTGTAAAATATTATTTTCCCAGATATGAAATGTAAATTTGACCCAATTATTGCTATATTAATTACAACCAGCTGGTATAAATATTGATTATGTTTACTCTATTCTAAATAAAAACATTTCTTGGCTGGAACACTACAAACACTTTTTGAATTCTAAGTTTTTAGTATTTATTATAAGAAAATTATAAATATTCTCTTTAAATGTTTGAAATAATTATTTCTCTTAAATA
>JAPDSC010125092.1:0-15803 GCA_026290005.1 Latrodectus geometricus | reverse complement strand
TTTTTTATATTTGAGAATAAATATTGAATTTACATTAAAAATAAAATTTAAAATCTTACACTGGACTGTTGTACATCAACCAGAATTTTTTGTTACATTTACAATATAATTAATATCACTGACGTATAATACTTCAAAAACAATGAATTCAAAGTTTTATTTATTTTTTGTTACAGAATTAAATCAGTGCTTATGTTCAAAACATAAGTTATGAAATATTAATTGAATAAGAGATAACTGAGCAGATTTAAACCGTTTAGAACACGTTTGGAGAGAACTAGAGATTGCAATACGAGGACATGACATTAATGCCAAAACTGAAATAAAAAGTAATGGTAGAAAGGAATATTGGGGGTGAAAAAAAACTGAACTCTATCTAAAAGTTCGAAAGCTATTATAAATTTTGCAGGATATCCTACAAAATACTATGAGAGAAATGCAACAATATATATTAATACGTACATAAATTTCTTTGAAGTAAATGAAGACTTCTGTAAAGTATGTTTCTGTTCATTTTGATTGATTTTCAAAAAACCTTTTATATTCATAAAATATTTTATGTAGTTTTGCCATGGTAGATATCATTAGAAAATTCTCACTTTCAAATATTTTTAGTGAATGAATAAAGCAATATTTGTTATTGTAAAATAAAACACAAACTGGTAAATGTGTATTTTCGGGAACCACTAGTTTAAATTTAGAACTTCTTACCTAAACTAGCACTTTTTAAAATATTCTTAAAATTAGTAAATTCAGAATTACATTAGTCTCAAAATGCATGTTTACCTACAGGAGAATTCATAGAAATGTTCACGGTATTTCAATACAATCAAATTTACAAATCGATTTCGCGTTGAACAAAATCGAAGTTTATGCAATGTTTTCATTTGTTGAACTTTTGAATTCTGTGAACTGTCTAAAACATAAATTTTTAGAAATCGGAAAATAGATTAGTTTAACTTAGTTTTGTAATAAAAATTATTCGTTAATGTGCATGAAAAAATATAAAACTAGAAATTATACTATATTTTATTAAATTAAAAAATATTGTGTGTGTAAAGATTCTAGTATGATTTGTAATTGAAATTTTTGTACGCGAAAAAATAATTTTCTAGTTTCTTTAAATTTATAATAGAAAATTAGGGAATGTTTTTAGGAAATACCCTGTGAAATACTTCTGAATTAGTCCAATAATTATTAAACACTAATAAAGGATTATACAATAAATTTTAATAATATAATTATATTATTAATGATTATATAAGAGGATAATCAATAAAGAAATTTAAAATGCTTTTCACTTTGAAACGGCGAGGAACCTCCATTTTTGTCTCATTCAAAAACTTCTAATTTAAAGTAGCATCATAAAGTTGTATGAATATAATATATTATCAAATTGAAATCTTACTTTTATTTTCCACTTTCTCTTTATAACCAAATCAATGATAGAAATCCTTTAACTGCTTCTTTTTAAATGAAATTGGAATTCTGTTTTATTCTGAAACTTATTTTGAACTTCAGAATTAAAAGAACTTTTGAAGTTTTAACTTTTTAAATATTTGATAATACATTCCTTGCAAACTAAGTGTTATAATTTCCCTCAGTATCTTTATTTTAAAAACCTTGTATATGCTTAAATTAAAACAATACAAATTTTTCAAAAATATAAACTCTAGTTGCACAATTTGACATCTACGCTGTAAAAATTTTATGAGTATTTCAAGGGGAATTTAATCACGAATATGAATTCAAACAAATTTTGTCATATGTTTGCAATAAGCAAATATTTTGACTCCATTAATAAACATTTAGTTTGAAAAAGTTTAGTTGATCTATTGGGAAATATGATAAATGCATATTCGAAGAATTTTTGCATTAAATATTAGTTCAAATATAAATAGAATTCCAATATATTAAAATGCACAAGTACATACTGAAATAACTGGATATTGATTAGCCTGTTTCTTACTTAAAAAAAAAAAAAATTAGAGAAATTTATTGAATTCACTTTTAAACTAATTTCTTTGTTTTGAAAATACATAGTCATATCGGATTCAGTAATCAGTTCAGAAATCTGTGATTCTGTAGTGCGGTTAAAATAATTGAAAAACAATTATGTTGATTAATTTAAAAAACTTAGTTAAAAATATTTTGTTTAAATGCTAGTTTTTAATGGTTTGTAATTTGACAAGATTCAGTGTTTTATAACGTGTAACTCATAACATTATCTGGGTTGAGAAATTATTCTTATCCAAGATTTGCAATGTAATAAGAAACATTTTGATTTTTCTTATACATCAACCATAAATAACTAAATTATTTCTAATCAAAATGCACAATGATTATTTTCAAATTTATTCGAAGAAATGCCATTTAGAACGGTAGCCATACAGGGGAAATGTAAAATTCCAGAAAAAATTTTTCTAAAATAAGATTTATAAATGTTTTTAATGAAACCAAAAATATCCTTGGAAAAGATTGTTATCAGTCGTGTAGATTTTTCCTAATAAGCTGATTTTAGCAAATACTAGGTTTATAATGCTTTTAGAAATTCTAATATTCACTAAAAACTGAATGAATAGCATTCACTCAGTCTTTAAATATATATTTCAGTCTGATTTCGTGCGTCACATTTTATTTCGTAATAAATGTTTTGTTGTTAGACCCGGTTTAAACATCAATTTTAAGTAAAAAAAAAAATCGTAATTTAGTTCAATTTGTCCACCTGATTATTTGCTATCTAATTATTTTATGAGTATTAAAATTTAGGTATAAATGTTTGCTAAATATAAATTCTGAAAAAATAAACAATTGTTACTTCCATGTACTACAGTTAAGTTCAAATCTTACTACGTTATTTGTGGAGGTAAAATACGGTAGAAATTGCATTTACAATTATTTATCGTAGCGTGAGAATACAATAAATTCTGTCGGCTTTCATTTCGTTTCATGCTTAAGAATTTACATTTAAGAATAATGAATCGAAAAGAATAAACAGAGTTTTAAAATAAAAATTTTCAGTTATTATGTGAATATATTTTTTAAATGTCTTTAATATTTTTTCAGAAATGTCCTCCATTTCATCACTGCCTTCTCTAAAAAGGAGCGCCTCTGGTAAGAGTCTTCATTGATTTCATTTTAAAAATGTTTGCCATTTTACGTTTGTAAAATGAAAAAATCCGTAAAAAGTAATATTTAAACTATTTTCTCTAAATGTGAGGTGAAGTAAAATTTAAGTCGTAGGCAGTAGCAGAATAACTATTTCTCGGAGAAAATTTTGAAAAAAGTATAGAGTAGACTAGACCGCGCGTTGCACTCTTCAAGAGTTGCTAAATTCATTACGTTTTGTCTGCAGAAGACGTTGACTATTCTGAATTGTAGTTATTTCAAAGTTTGATTGCTCCAACTTAGGTCTCAGTTCTCTGGAAACCTCTCAGAGGTCTTATTTTAATTGAAGACGGTTGTCACAATTAGGAGGAACCCCAATGATCAATCCTTTTTTCTCCCTAGTAGCCTTGCGGGAGTTTGAAGGCTCTCCTAGCGTTACTATTCCCGTCCTGTACATATTAAGCCAGCCACAAACTACCGGCGAATTCGCCGGAAACACCTAGCAGAGCCGAAAGAATAAGAGGAATCACCGCCGAAAGAATGGGAGGAAACTATGACGTATTTGTTTGACGTCATTCTTTAGTTCAAGTAATGAAACTTCGAACTTGATGTATAAAAAAAATGCAACTTAATTTCACTAATATTATAATATAAATTAATTCTTGGAATAACTCAAAATTGTAATGCATTCCTTACTGTTTAAAATTTTAATTAAATTTAATTTAAATACACAAATATAATTATAATTTTTTACCATTCCACTTTATTAATTTATTTTAGTTTATTCTATAAAATGTGAAACATTCATGGTTATATAAATAAGCCTTCACATGAAATTAGAATATATTTTATTATCAATAAAGTTTAATAACTCAATAAATATATATTATATAATTCTATGTATATTATGTACTCTTCATTACTTTTTCTCTTAAAATGCGTTCAAAGTAAAAAAGTTATGATATTAAAAATTGAAATACTGTTATGCATTTCTGTAATAAGAATCCCATGAATTTAAATACAAGAATATTTTAATAGCATAAACTAACATATATTACGTTATGAATTAGTTCTCTGCTAAGCATTTTAGCTAAATCAAGGCATATATAAATAAAAGAAAAATAAGTTTGAATTTTAATTTATTTCATTTTCATGAAAATTAAGTGTTTAATAATCACTACAAATTATGTGTTACAGATTTTTCCAGTTAAAAAAAATTAATTTTCAATGTCTCGAATAATAACATTTTTGTTCTATTAGTCGAAATAATTTTTGTGTCCCATAGACATCTTTGATATACATAATTCAAGAAATTAACTATCTAAATCATTTTTTTAAAAAAATGGATTATGTAAATTATTCTTAAACCTATATTGATTTACTAAATTTCCTCCATCGAAAGAAAATTTAATCAAGACATTGTTAGCAGGAGTTGTGTGTGTGTGTATATATATATATATATATATATATATATATATATATATATATATATATATATATAAAATATGCAAGAACAAAGGGTAGTAAAAAACATGTAAATGAAACTCACGCTGTCACTGGTGGCCTGCCAGATATATCTAACTTTCTTGAATACAAAGTTTCTCTCGGAATGCCTATTTTGTGACGTTTTCTGACGTCATTCCTCCTACGGTCTTTTGTCCAGTGTCGCCAAACTTCGCCGGTAGTTTCGACTGGCCTAAAGCGCATACCCAGTGACATGCGATTTTCTCTGAATTTTACAGTAAAATTCACTAATTTTTAGTGTTCCTTTTACAGCTATTTAAGTAACAGTGATTTTTACTGTCTTCTTCCGTTTTTTAACAGTGTAGACTAGGCGTCAAATGGTCACTATGAGCTAACACTCCCTGACCAAACTGTCACTGCGGACCTGTACTCGCAATAATTGGAACATTCCAATAGGAAGAACCGGCGCTGGTTAATCTCAAGCGTTTACTGATGTTGGCCGATAACGCGAGGCCGCATGTCGCACGAGTGGCTGGGAATACTATACAGCATGGGTGGCCAAGACGTCGACCGCGGTCGACTGGTAGACCACGAAGACATTTTAGGTAGTCCTCGCGACCATCTCGATAATGACCTCGGATATTAACAATTTAATTTATGACATAGGCTTATGACAATGAAATATTTAAAATAAAAATTTACTACAGTCTACGCTTTAAAACCCAAAACAAACTGTGCAAAGATTTAAGATTTATTATTTAAGGTTTACGATTTATATATAAAACCTAAAACGGACATGATGAGCGTGATTAAAACATTAAAAAAAACTATAGAAAGGTATGCATCTCAATTAAGAAAACATGAATTGAGAAACTTCAAAAACATGGAGGAAGAGTGCATCCATATTCCAAACCGAGACTTATATCTTAATACTTACTTGTTTTGTTTGAAGAATTTGAAAGAAGATTCCTTGACTTAATTATTTTGAAAGAAATTTTATGATATTTCCATTTAATGAAAATGTCAACATTGCTGGAGTATCTGAAAAAATAGGACATTTAATAGATATCACCTCTATCACGGTCGAGGAAGAAATTATTAAATTAAGATTTGATACATTTCTTAAATCCAGAGCATATTTAGCGATACTGATTTTTGGAAATTAATTTCTGAGCAAACGTTTCTAAATATATACAAAACGATTTTGTATTTGAAATCCTACTTTGGATCGAGGTATCTTTGTGAATCTGCTTTTTCAACCATGAACAAAAAACAAACATTAGTCGCATTTAACAGATGAACATTTAATTTCATGTTTATGCATTGCAATAAGCTCGTACCAGTCACAATATGATATACTTGTCGCAGATATACAGTGCCAAATCTCAACTAAAGGACCCCTCAGGGGGTTTACTTTCTTTAAGTAAACACGGGTATCACAATCCCGAGGTACCCCAGTGATCTGTCCTCTACTTTCATTTCTTCTCCTATTCTTCCTTGCTTTTTCTTTCTTTTCTCCCTCATTGTGGTTGCCTTGTAAAAGGTTGAGGGCTCCCCTTGAACAGCTATCGCCGCCCTGTTGCTAATAGCTCCTCCTGGGGACTAAATCACCTACGTGTTTGCCGTGCGTGGAGACCCATGTCCCTGGAAAGGAGGGTCCTGGTAATTGAGGCTCCCAGAGACCAACACATTACTTTGGCCTCTGCTTCAGGTAAACGGGAGGTGTGTTGTGGTCCTCAACTCATCAATCGGCTTGAATGGACCAAGCGATCATATATCTGCTGAGTGACTCGATAAGGGTGGAGGCCACTTCAGAGGTGTATTGAAAGCGTATAGGGCCTGACTAGCACTGTTGCAGTTATCCTGCATCCCCTTGTTGGGCTCCGTGGTGGGTGGTGCGTTTGGACCCTGAATTAATTCAAATTTCTTATGGAATATTCTTCTAATTCTTTACTCCCTATGGAGCAACAAATGATATGTGATCAGAAATATTTTGTCATTAAAAGAACTGAGGGCAATTTTGATAACATTTCTCCTTTCTTAATAAATAAAAGTTTTATTGCTACTGTTGGAAATATCAAAAATGTTCGCAAGATGAAATCCGGTGATCTCTTGATAGAAGTTCCATCAGTTAAACAGGCCGAAACCATTCTAAAACTGAAATGTCTTTGTAACATTGATGTTATAATATCTGCCCATACTAGGTTAAATTCTACACGTGGAGTGATTTCAGCTGATGATTTGTTTAATGTTTCAGAGGAGGAAATTTTAAATAATCTCGTTGACCAAAAAGTTTGTCACGTACAACGCATTACAGTTAGGAGAGAGGGCACAATTATGAAAACTAAACACCTCATACTCACATTTGCAACACCTACACTACCTCAGTCTATTAAAGCTGGTTACCTAAATTGTAGTATTCGACCATATATCCCAAACCCTTTGCGTTGCTTTAAGTGTCAACGCTTTGGACATGGAAAAAATACTTGTAGGGGAACCTTAACTTGTGCTAGATGTGCTTCCGTTGGACATGACAGCAATACATGTCAATTACCAGAAAAATGTGTCAATTGCAGTGGTGAACATCCCTCTTACTCCCGGTTGTGCCCAACATGGATATTAGAAAAGGAAATTACAACTGTAAAAATAAAACAAAACTTATCTTACCCCGAAGCAAGGCGTGTAGTGTCATCCCGTACCCCTCAACAAGGTATTAGTTATTCACAAGCTGTCAAAAAAGTTATGAAATCCTGTGGTACCCAAACACATTGTGTAAGTCTTCCAATTCCAAAACTATCCTCAAATATTTTTAATACTAATGTTTCTCCCATTCTAAAACATATTTCTCCAAAGTCTTTCACAAAATCAAAATCCCAAAGATCCCAAAAATTGAAGCAAGCAAAAGAGTCCCACAAGTCACCTTTTATAAGTAAAAGAACTATAACTTCTTCCAAAAAAGGTGCAGTGAAGTTAGATCCTTCAGATGATGAAACACTCCAACGTGAAGATTCATCTGAATCCCAGATGGCTTGTTCCGAGGCCGGAACATCTAATTTTATTTAATGGTATCCTTCTTATCTTGGAACTGTCGTGGTTATCGCACTCATATAGAAGATATCAAAACCATGATTAATATGTATAATCCAGTGTGTTTTGCCATTCAGGAAACATTCTTGAAACCTCAGTGTTTTAAATTGCGTGGTTATAACTGTGTGAGAAAAGATGTCACTCCTGATGCCGTATCTGGAGGTGTATGCATCCTTGTGTCTTGTAGCTTCCCCAGTTCTGTCCAGCCCCTCAACACATCACTACAAGCTGTTGCAGTACGCGTACATACAACATCTCTCATTACTATTTGTAGCCTTTACTTGCCTCCCCACATTGTTGTTTATGAAAGTGATTTGAACAATCTATTGGATCAGCAACCTACACCCTTTATACTGCTTGGTGATTTTAATGGGCATAGCACCTTATGAGGTAGTGATAATACAAATTTTCGTGGTCGCATAATTGAACAGTTCATTTCGAATAACAGTATTTGCCTCTTAAATTCCACAGAAATAACTTATTTCCACCAACCCTCTAGAACTTTCCATTCATTAGATTTGGCTATTTGTTCACCAGTACTTTTACCTTTATTAAATTTTAGAGTTGAAAATGATTTATATAACAGTGATCATTTTCCATTAATTGTAACTCAAACTGGTATAAGTAGACCACAAGTCTTCCACTCATTCTTATTATCGTGCAGATTGGCCACACTACTCCCAATTAGCTGTGATTACTGACAGCATGGTTCAAACTGAGGACATTGATGATGCTGTACAAAAAGTTACTGATGCACTTCTAGATGCAGCCAAAAGCACGATTCCCAAGCGCTCCCCAGTTCCACACAAACATCATTAACCATGGTGGAACAATGAGTGTCAAGTGTCATACCAGAAACAGAAAAGGTTGTGGTCTATTTTTCGTAGGAGTCCCACTATAGAAAACCTTGTAGCCTTCAAAAAATCTAAAGCTATAGCTCGTAGAGTACGAAGAAATAGTCAAAAAGAATCTTGGATAAGATGTCTCTTCCATCACATCATCAACTTCCAGCAAACAGTTGTGGAAGAAAGTTAAGGCAACTTCTGGCTTATATCAAGATTTCTCTATCCCAATATTACAAAGAGGATCTGTCACATACTCTTCTCCATATGATATTGTGAATCTTTTAGGTGAAACTTTTGCAAGGGTATCTAGTCCAGCCTCTTATGATTCTAAATTTCTCAAGATTAAAGAACAAGCTGAAAAGAAGCCTATAAAGTTTCATGATAAAGGGATACACCCATATAATTGCAACTTCTCTATGCTAGAACTGCAGAGAGTACTGTCCCAAACTAAAAATACTAGTCCAGGACCAGATGGTGTTTCATATAAGATGCTTTGTCATCTTAGCCATGATTCCTTAAAAAACATTCTTGTTCTGTTCAATAGAATATGGAATGAACATGTTTTCCCCAGTATCTGGAGCAAAGCAATAGTTATTCCAATATTGAAACCAGGGAAAGATCCAACTGATCCTCACAACTACCGTCCAATTGCTCTCACAAGTTGCCTCGCTAAAACTTTTGAGCGTATGGTGAACGCCCGCCTTGTTTATGTACTTGAAGACAATCAGTACATATCTCTTTATCAGAGTGGATTCCGTAAAGGTAGATCCACTCTTGATAACATTGCATATCTAGAAACACAAATTAGGAATGCCTTTGTGCGGAGACATCATTTGGTGTCTATCTTTTTTGATATAGAAAAGGCCTATGATAGGACGTGGCGTTATGGAGTTCTTCGCACTTTATTTAATTTTAACTTCAGAGGAAATTTACCAATTTTTATTCAGAATTTTTTAAATTCTCGTATTTTTAATGTCCGTATAGGATCTGTTTTATCCAATCAGAAGGGGTTCCTCAGGGAAGTGTCTTAAGTGTTACTATTTTTAATATTTGCATCAGCAATATTCTTCATGTATTACAACCATCAATTCGTGGAACATTATATGTTGATGATCTCCAAATCTCCTGCCAAGGTTCCAATATGCAACTTATTGAACGACAATTACAAACTGCAGTCAATAATCTTGTTGCTTGGTGTAATGATAATGGGCACTCTTTATCACCTTCCAAAAGTAAATGTATCCACTTTTGCAGAAAAACTGGACCTCATCCTGATCCAGAAATAAAGATATCAGACACAAATATTCCTGTGGTTAATCAAGTATCATTTCTTGGGCTAATTTTTGATAAAAAGCTGACTTTCCTACCACATATCTTAGATTTGCGTAAGAGGTGTGAAAGGTCACTAAATATTCTCAAAGTACTCTCTCATACCTCTTGGGGTGCAGATCGTAAAGCTTTACTACATGTATATCAATTGGTTATTTTATCCCAAATTGACTATGTTAGTGCAATTTATGGATCAGCTAGGTCATGTGTATTACGCAAATTAGACCCTGTACATCATTCAGCTTTGCGAATCTGTTCTGGAGCATTCCGGACTTCTCCTGTTCAGAGCCTTTATGTGATTTGTAACCAATTTTCCCTTGATCTGAGACGTAAGCAAT
Source organism: Latrodectus geometricus (assembly GCA_026290005.1). Lineage (NCBI taxonomy): Eukaryota > Metazoa > Arthropoda > Arachnida > Araneae > Theridiidae > Latrodectus > Latrodectus geometricus. The sequence continues at coordinate 5,632 of JAPDSC010125092.1, read as the reverse complement.
TATCTCTAAATTATTATTTTAAAATGTTATCAGCATCACAACACCCTGAGATCCATGGTTGTCTGCTCCTCTCTTAGAAGGATTTATAATGCACGACCACATAATATTCTACCATTCTATGAACGTACAAACTCTTTTGTATCTTCATCTGATTTTCCCAATGTGCAAATCCAAATTACAGATTCTCTGAAATTTCCACCTTGGAGCACCCCTATTGTTAATATAATCGATCCCTTTGCCGGATACAGTAAATCAGCAACAGCTCCTCTTATTTTGCAACAAATGTTCTTATACACTCAATATCAATTTTCCTCCTACATTCCTGTTTACACTGATGGTTCAAAATCAAGTGATCACGTTGGTTGTGGTATTGTTATTGGAAATAAATTTTAAAATATAAACTTCATACATCATGCTCTGTTTACACAGCTGAAGCTGTTGCAATTTTACGTGCTCTAGAACTAATACAATCCAACTCTCATCGAAATTACTGTATCTATACAGATAGCAGGAGTGTGATCATGCAATTAGACCATTTTAACGACAAATGTCATCCAGTTATTGTGGAAATATTAGATATTTTAAATACATTGAAGAGTAAAGGATTTGATGTTGTGTTTTGTTGGGTTCCTAGTCATGTTGGCATTGCTGGGAATGAGATTGCAGATACTGCTGCTAAAAATGCTACTGACCTTTTACATAAAGCATTAACATTCTCTGACATTAAGCAAATTGTCAAAGACTTTATTTCGTCCCACTGGCAAAAAAACTTGGGATTTGCAGATAAACAACAAATTGCATAATATATCTCCTCGGACACTTCCATTTCCAGACGTTCCTATACGAAGAGTTGATGTAAAACTTACACTCCTTCGCATTGGACATACTCGATTTACGCACAAGCATTTATTCTTGTCTCAGAGTGCTCCGATTTGTGACATGTGTAATGTACCATATACAGTACATCACATTTTAATTATTTGTCCTAACTTCAATTACTTACGCTTAGTATTTTTTAACAAAACAAATTTAATTTTATCAGATTTAATTGGATCTAAACCACATAGAAATTTGTTTGCGTTTTTACGTGCAATAGGTTTTTTAAATTCTATTTAAATTTTATCCACTTTAATCTTTTACATAAACTTTTAATAGATTTTTAATATCCTTTATCTTATATATTTTACTAGTCTTTTGAGTCTCTTGTTTTAAACATTGTTCGGTGCAGAAATGTCCAGTATTGGACCTTGCACCAGTAAACCACACAAAACCAAACCAAAATTCAACTAAAGGAAGTGAATAGGATGGTCAGTTTTTGATGTATGAATACTTTGATTATTTTCGTCAGTAAATTTTTATTTTGTAAATATTAAAATTAAGTTTTTTTTTTAGAAAAATTACATAATTTACCAAATTTTCTTGTTACCGAAAATAAATATGCTAAATATGCAGCGTTAATTTAGCTCTGCATTGGTAGACCGCCTTCGAGTTTTTAAATGTGGAGTAGACCCCGGATCCCAAAAGTTAGGCCACCCCTGCTATACAGTGACTTGGTTAGCAGACTTCGTACTATTCTTACTCAACTGACCTTACTCCATTAAAAAAACCACCTCTTCCATTTTCTGCACAATCATCTTCATGGAAAGACCTTCGGCAATGGTTGCCACTTGCCAAGCATTCACGGGTTTTTTCGCGTCCAAAAATTTCCAGTTTTATCGCAAGGGGAGTTCACATCTGGAGACACGTTGACGGAAAGCATTAGATGCTGATAACGATTACTTCGAGGACTGATAATATGCTGCACTTCCTATAGGTAATGTTCTTTGGGGTCATTAAAAATGGCAAGAAATCTCTTGTTTACCTTGTAGAATTAAAATGTTGACGAATTTATGATTAATTTTAAAATTTTGTTATGAATTTTTAAGTCTGATTGCATTACGTATTGAACAGTAGTATAACTTCAATTCCTAATAGATATTAATATCTGTCATTTTATAGCAATTAAAACGAAATCGATGGGAAAGTAAAGCTAAGACAACAGTAACTATATTTGATTTGCTCAAATTTCTAGAGTATCATTCCTAATCACTTGAATGAAGTAGTTTTTCATGTAGTTTTCTTTATCTTCAACTAATTAATAGTATATAAGGTATTGAAATAATTTCTTGACTTGTGAATCATTTTTTAAATTCTTAAATATTGTCATTAAGTTAATAATTATACAAATGTATAACTATCTTTTCATTCTACTAACATTTACCTGGGGTTATACAAAAATAAAGTTATATATTTATTAAATTACCTTTATATTGACTAAGAATTGGATAATTTTTGAAAATGTGAATGTGCTAAGCATATGTAAAAGATGCAATATAAATGTACATTTTAGTCTTATTGTACATTTTTCTAGCATATTTAAAATTGTGTTACGAATAAAGATCCATTTTTATTTATTTTGTATGAAGTGGAAGACAACTATTTTTAAAAGGAGGAGCAATTCTGTCTTCTGAAAAAATTTCGATACGAGTTTTAACTGGCTCCATTAAATGATACTGTTTTGCAATATATTTACTAAACTAAATTAAAATATTACTTTTAATATATTTATTAAATTTGTTTTTATAAAAATTAGTAAAATAATAGTGTTATAAAAACATTAAATTTCATGTTTTTAATTATTGTGGAAAACTCAATTTTGGAACTTAGAGCTTGTCCACGTAGATGAGTGAAAATAGCCTTGTTGACTAATATTTGATTTCAGTTATGAAATTTCTTATGCAAATAATTGACATGAGACAGATTTCAAAACTTTATTGTAAACTTTTAAACAGAATAAACTAATAAAGTTTTGAAAGAAACAGTTTATGGTTTGTAAAATAAGATTGTACCAAAATCCAGCTGAATTATTTCAGTTATAATCAGTTTTGTTTAATTATGTTACGGAATTCAGTTTCTTGGTAAGATATTACAGTTGCTATTGGACATCGTCATTTCGCATTTTGTCTTGACCTGACCTGAACTGTTTTATTCTGAAAATATTTTAATTATATTAATAAATAATTCTTATATCATCATGGGGTAGCAAAAGCATATCAGTTAGGCATCAGGTTTTAAAGTAAAAGCTACTGTGGAAGGAAATTAAATTAACAAACATGCTAATCCAAGGTGAAAGACAAAGCATGATAAGCGTGAAGAGAAAAAGTGTATTTCTATTTTCTGTGTGTTCTAGTTGCACATTCCGATGAGGTGGATCCAACTAAATGTTTCTTTCTGTACAACTTATTCTATTTTATTCATACTGTGTGTTATTGTTTTGCGACATCACAATAATAGCAGTATTTATTTTGTGTTATTCGCATAAAAATTTCGGTTACTTGAACATGGCTACAAATTATAGAATGCTGTTTTTTACTCAAAATAAATAAAAAGCAAGTTAAAGACTACAGCTGAGACAACATATTTTGTTGGAACCGATTTGAACAAAAATTATATATCATTGAAATAAATTCAAATTAATTTGTAAAGTTTCCTGGTTCCCTATAATTTTACCAAAATATAGTTATAATAGTATATATTTTCTAAATTTATGAAAGTTCTGTTGATATTAAATTTATTTTACTGTTTTTGTTTGTCTAGATGAAGAAAAAGAAACTCAGCCACCAAAAAGTGAGTTAAATATGTAAATAATTATTAATTATGATTTTAGAAGTTATGTATAGTAAATACAAAAATTAAGAAAATATTAATTGAATAATTTATAAATTTACTCACATTTTTAAACGATTGTTTCTTTTACTCTACACAGAAATGTTGAAGTTTTATATGAACAGAAACTGTTACAAAGTTGTTTCGAACGCATTATCATAGATTTACTAGTATATCCAATATAATTTTTATTATATATGAAGGAGAAAATGTAGAGTAATCTGCATAATTCATGATCATTTTTGATCAATGTTTGCAATCCAAAACTGCATAGTTGTATATTTTGTCATATTTGCAAAATTTTGTCAAACTGAAGTATTCATAGAACATGAAATTTTTTTCCTCCTGGTCTAAAAATAGAGAATAATTTTTAATACTCTATTGTCATGCTTGTTTAAACTGGCGAGTTTTGCGTATTAAATTTACTTAAATATGTAGATCCTTAGTTCAAGACAAAAATAATTTATTCAATACTTTTATAAATCAAACTAAAGCAAAATTTCATTTTTAGACATTTTTTAAATATCACTGCTTGAATTTATTGAAAGATTTCTTTTATATATTTAAGACAAGTATTAATAGTTGTAAATTGTTCAAGTGATATTTTTACAAATCTAATTCCATATAAATTATTAATTTTTTCTAAATTTTCTTCTAATTAGAAATTTTTATTAGTATATTTTACAATTCTAGCAAATGACGCTATTTATATATTCCAGTTGTTGTAGTTATAAATATTTGAAAGCAATTGTGAGATTAAACTATATTATAAAGTCTTGAGTTAGTACAAATAATGTTTTTATAAAATTCTAGACTTTGAGTTTGAACAGAATTTATCTGTTGAAAATTTAAAGGTTTAAAGTGTATTTTTTCATCAAATAATTGCAAATAAAATGACTCAATTAAAATTTCAGCGAAAAAAATAATTTGTAAAGTACATTGTCAATATAGACTAAAGCATTTTCAATTCATGAAGATTTCCATTATATACCTTCGAAGTTTTTTTAGCATACTTTACATAATTAGAAACACATTACATGAATATGTTCACCAATACTTTCCTTTGAGATTTTAGGGCGTAGCTTGTCCTTTTTGGACCTTGCGCCGCAAAACCCAACCAACCAACTTCCAGTTTTTAGTTTAAAAATAAATGATAAATATCAAATTATTTGCAAAATATAGGAAAAGAAAATACTGAAACTACGATTGAACATTTTAAACTATTAAATATTTTATGCAAAGATATAGATTTATATATAAAATTCTCCAGAAAATCCCCCCAGAAGAAATGATAAATGATAGCTCAATACCTCTTTATAAACTAGATTTTGATCTTATTAAAGTTATTCAAAGCAATTGTAACAAAAATTCAAATTCACATTTTAAATAAAACATTGAATAGGTCTAATGACTAAGTCGGTACAAATATTCATTTCTCTTGTTATTTTTCTGAAAGAGTATCTCTTTGTATAGAGGAAGTTTCGATAAATTCAAAAAAATAGATGACATGGACTTTAATTTGAAATGTGTTTAATTAAATAAAATATTAGTTCAGTAGTACATTCTTTATAAAGCAATTCTTAATTTAAGTATTTAAATTTCTCTAAGATGTCTTTGATTAGGAGATATTAGGAATATTTTTTAATTTAATGCTTTTAAGCATAATCAGAATTTTTTAAAACTGCTTTTGAGTTTTTTTAATAAAAATCTTGCATCCTTAACAAGTAAGGAATCATTTTCAAAAACCAAAAGCAATAAGTAAGATTTTCTTGATTAAAAACTTCGCATTTTCCTTTTCAGAGCAAAAGCTGGTAAGGAAAGCAAAATTCTCACTTCGGAGGATCTACCCGAGCATCCCCAGTAAGTCTTGCATTATAAGGCTTTTTTTCACTTAATTTTTAATAAGTAGTGAAAATTAAACTGTTTT
>JAPDSC010125079.1:0-16233 GCA_026290005.1 Latrodectus geometricus | reverse complement strand
TCGTTTCAAAAATTTAATTCCTAAATGACAATAAAAATTATCATTACATGTAGACTTATGTTAAAGATGGTACTGGTTTTTAAAATGAAGCATCTTCAACTGTTATATATGTTACAACCATGCAAGGAAAATGATCATTTTTATCTATTATTGACTTAGTGATAAAAATTTGAAATTTGGGTTAAAATGTTTTCTAAAATTCAGAGTAAACTATTTTTGATAAAAAAAAAAATAGTAATTTGGTCTTGCCTATTAAGCGCACCCAACAAATATCATCACTTGATATAATAATATAAATTTAGCAATATTTTTTCAAATAATTATTTTCAATGAAATGCAATTTTAAATAATGTAACGGAGAATTAACATGATGAATCATTAAACATAATAAACTATCAATACATTACTTTATTGATCAATATTTACTTCGATCCAATTTAAATGTTTCCAATTTTTTGAATTTAAGAAACATTAATTCATATAATTATTTTTTTTTAATTGATTTTTTCTCTATTAGTTATAATTTCACTAAAATTTAAGTTAAGACATTTTTTTTTACAATTACACTACTTTTGAACGTGATGTTAAAATTACTGAAAAATGTAAATACTAATGTAATAACAAAGTTCAAAAAATTAAAGTTTTGCTTTCCGATTAGCAATACATTTCCTTTATTAAAATAAATGAAAATAAATCTCTAGGAACTCAAGATGAGTCAGAAATTATGATTTTATCAAAATAAATATAATAAATATTTTTCTCTTTCTATTTAATTTAGAAAAAAACCACAGAGGACTGATAAATTCTAAGTTCTGTAACGTTTTGCATAATATAAAAGACAAATATTTTAATAAGAACATAATACAATTCCGATGACTATGAAAATTATATTTTTGCTTCAAAGTTGTACCTGTTTTAATTTGAATGTAATGATGAACTAAAATTAGGAAATTAATTAAGTAAATTAGTTTCCTTTAAATGGAGAAATTAAGAGATTAATTTAATTAGAGATTAACTCACAAAATTGTAGTTAATCTATTTAAGTAAGTTTGCTTGTTAATGTATTGCGTGCTAAATTGATTTATATGTAAAATTAATTCGGCACACAAAATCATTTTCCCTATGCATTTCTTAAAAATGTGTCTAGCAAATCATTTCAGTATTTGAATCGAAACATTTAACTCTATCTGCGATTTAATTTCTAAGAGAAATATAATCCAATTTTCTTTACGTAAATAATTGAAAAAAGAATTATGAATTTAATTGGTAATATAACAAGTTAAATTTGTTTCGATACATCATCTGAATCAAGAAAAATAATCGTATAAAGTACATGAAGAAATTACTTTATTTTCTATTCTGAGATGGAAGGGTATTAAATTTATTATAAAGCATGTAAAACTCAATTTTTTTCAAATATTTTTAAACAAGGTCAAGTATAAAAACTGTTGAGCCATGTTTTATCATTTTTTAAGAATCATTTATCATTTTATAAATTCATTCATAATTTTTATTATATTTTCTAAAAACAAGGTATGAAAATCGAATATAAAGTGAAAAAGATTTGATTAAAATATGTGTATATCAAAACTTGGGAAAATAGTAACTGAATGCTAGTCTGTGAAATGTCCTGTGAGCCACAGTTTGATTTTTTTAAAATCTCTCCTGTATTCCTATTCAGTATATAGAAGAAATATATAAGATGTTTCAAAAATCAGTAATTTAGAATACATTATAATACATATTTCCAAAAATGTTTTTAATTATATGGAATACGTGTGTTGTTTTAAGGAGAACTATATAAGCCAAATTGTCTTCACAAGAAAATAGATAGATGATAATCAAAAATATTAAAGTGACCTTTTTGTTCAATAATAATGGCAACATTATAAGAACATTAAATATTTTTTCCTAATTGCGGGACATTGGTTGATTGACCTATTGTCCACAACAAGGCCCAGTTAACGTTACCCAGTAGGCACCTAAGAACCAAGTCACAGAGGAAAACAATAAATTTAAAGATAAATTTTTTCAAGACATTCATATAATCTTTAAATATTTTATTGACATGTATAAATATTTCTTACATTAAATAAGTATGCAAGCAGATTTTGCATATGAAATATTTTAAATTATTATGATTTAACAAAATCATTTAAATTATGTTTCATTGGAAATATTTTTTTCCGTTAGCATCTTAATCTTTAAAACTTTTGCAGTTAACTTGAATGAGAAATGTCTTCTTTTTAATTATTATATTATTTCGAAGTAATTTTTCTCAATATAATTTAAACGAAGGAGCCGCCTTTCGGATTATTAAGCAAAATGTAGCGAATCATTAAATTTTATGTGGAAATAAAGGATGCTGCATTTAAAATTCTTTGAAATGTAATGGTTTGAAATAGATTTTATAATATGATAATATTTTTTTTTATCTTATTTTGATGATTTTTATAATGTATTAACATATGTAGTATGTTTCTCAGGAAATTAATAAAGTACACGTTATTAATTAATAGGTACAATGTTGTGTGTGTGTGTTTGGGATTTCAAATAATTGTTTTATTAAATGAAATAGAATGGAAAATGTTGGAAATGAAGTTAAGTGAAGCATTTAGAGCATTACTAAAAATAAAAAATATTATTTTTCTTACCAACCTAAAATTGTTCTTTTTTATTAATTGGTTTATTACATTTTCTCTTGTACGATTAAAAGTTGTGTTGAACATTTCCTAACTTTAAGTGTTGGAAATCGTACTGAATAAATTCTTATAGTTTTTAAATACCTGTTTTTTTTTATAACTTAAAAACAAAGCTAAGTACAATCATACTAAAATTTCATGAAACTTTATATGTATAAATATAATTACTGGTTATCCCGAACGTGTTCAATAGTTATCATTAATTAGTAAAAAAGTTTGAATTTTGCATGAAAGTTTACAAAAAATATTATGTTCCAATCTCCAATCAACATAGCTGACTAACACAAACTGAACATTTAAAAGGAAATAATTTAAAAAAAAGAGCATGCATAAGTACTTTATATTCACTGAGTCAATAAGTATTTAAGCATAGGTAGTCTGTATTAAATGATAAAATATTGTCTATTAAAGTTTTAAAATAACACTTATTTGATCATAGTACTTGATAATGTTTGAAAGATTATGTTATATTTCTATAAATAATAGTTTTTTAAATTTCCACCTTCAGAAAATAACTGATTTAGTAAGACATTACTTTTGGAATTTATTTCTTTGTTACAAAAGTCCAGAAATTTGATTATGACACCATTTGTTCTATGGCATTCCATTACATCTGAATTGTACTTATTAAAAATACAAGTGCGTGAGATGTGCATTATTAAAAATACAAGTGCATGGCAGCTATTTGCATTTATTTTAAAGGTACTTTGGTTGTTGAAATACTACCAATACCTTAACCAATAATTGGCACTTAGGTATTGGAGTTCGATAAGTACCACATTTTTACTCATCATATCTATTTTTTTGATATTCTCTTTATTGGCTGTATCCCAGTGTACGGTACGCTATTTTTATACAATTAATATAATTATACAATATACAATTAATTTAATTATATAATATAAAATTATATTATTTTATAGAAATAATATAATTTTATACAATATCATATACAATTAATTAGTAATTGTATATAAGCGTACCGTTGTATATATGCGGATCGTACAAGGAGCGTACCGTTCACTGGGAATTAACCTCTTTATTCTCTATTTTATGCAAGCAAAAGGAAATAAAAAAATGCAAGGAATACGAAATGAAGTTTATTAAACACGAGTAAACTTGCAAAATGTAATATTTTGAATTAAAAATTGCTTTTTTTTATTTAAAAAAGGAAAAAAAAAACTTTAATGAATTTCAATGAAATGTGTCAAATTTAATTAATTGATATTACTCGTAATTGAAACCAATGCATGCTCCTGGGGTGGCTCCGTAATAGTTTGGGATATAATGTCATCGTTTGTTGTAGGTACATTTGTCACTGTATGTTGACAGGTCACTAAATTTGACTCTATCGTTTTTTGATCAACTAACTATATTCTAGGGGCAGATTAAGTTCTCAGCTGAAAAATTTCATATACTAGCACGTTAGAGTTTGATGTGATTGAGTTTAATTGCAATTAGCCTTTCGACGGTCAATAATGCATTTAGATGTAAACATTAATTAATGAATTTTTTGTCCAAAAGAATCACTTTTTTATAAAATGAATATAGTCTTTGTTCAAGGAAAATTATACTAAAATATATTTTAGTATTCTATATTTAGCAACCCAGAAGTATCCTTAGCTCATTAATTATGTCATACTTAGTATAATGTAAAATAGTTTGTTAGAGATATTTCGGTAGTAATTATATACATAAAAGCCACACCTAGTGCTTAGCTTTTTCTAATTTATTACTTAAAGGAAACGCCTTTCAAATGTTCATCATAAATATTATAAAGCAGTGTCTTTCCCTGTAAAAGTTCATTAAACTCAGGAAATAAGTTTTAATCACTCAGTTTTATCACCCACATTAACTTCAACTTTCTGACAAAGCTAGACTATTTTTAATGCTTCTGTCTGAGATAAAATATATTTTATATTATATAAATCTATTCAAATAAAGACCAACTATTTTTCAAAAATTCATGTATCTATATTATAATAACGAATATATTTTAGTAACATATGTGCTAATGACATCCAATTAATATTTTAATAAAATGCTAATTTCGAGGATGATAATACGCTTTGTCAATGGTATAAGCGGATTGTAATTAAAACTTTTTTATTGTTTTTATATATTTATTCCTAACATATTAATATAATGAATATCTGCTTCTTTATTATTCAAATAATATTTTTATCCGCATTTTAATGTTTGCATTTAAATGTATTCCATAAATATTTGTTTTCTTCATAGAAGTAATTGCTATTTATATTTCATACCGGATTGTATCTTATAAATAATAATTATCAAACACTAACCAGATAAATAAAATGTGTCTATCAAAAGTGTTGTATCTATATTTAATTAATTAAAATTTAAGAAATGATTAATAAAAAAATACATGAATTTTGCTGTGCATATTTATTAAAATGTTTATAATTTTGATTTTAATAATTGTTAAGTAGTAAAGTCAATCTACGGTAGAAATTTACTTTGATTATTTTAAAATTTAATAATAAAGATTATAGTCAATTGAGCTAGAATGCAGAGAAAATTTTATCTTAAAATAATCTCATTCATAAATTTATTATCAAAATACAGAAAGAGATCAATATTAATGAAAATCATGTAAATGAAAATAAATTGGTTTCACTTATTAATCATTATTTATTGTTATTGAAATCTTGAAAAACGAGATATTTGATTAAGTTTACTAAGTGTTTCTAACAACTATTCTTACTTGAAAAAAGGTTTTCTTTATTTCAATAATAGATTGTTTACATTAGAAATAAAATGTAAATAATATTTCTTTAAAATGTAGACATTAAAGATATTTTTCTATGCTATTTATTATCTTTTATCTGAGCAGGATTTTGTGAAGTTCAAGCACAGTAAGTAAAATGCAGTTAAACTTAATGTCAATTTTCACATCGTGTTACAAGATGTTAGAATTTACTAATTTTTCCGAGGTGTGTGTGTGTAATTGTGTGTGTGTGTGTTTACTAAATTCTGTGTGAAATCTTTACATTTAAGAAGTTATATTTCAGAAAAAAATTTATGCATTTCTATCTTTATCATAGATTACGAAGAATTCTGAAGTCATTAAATTATTTAAATATATAACGTTAAATAAATTAGCAAGTGAGATTTTTTTATACTTAAAGACTAAATAATTTTAAGAAATAAAAGTTAAATATGATTAAAATAAAATAATTTTAAAAAGGTGAATAACTATTTTTAAGGAATAAGTTATCGATCGCTAAGATTTAACTCTACATTATTAAATATAGTTTAAATTGATTGATCTTGAAGTATGAAATCATCGTTTGATAGATTGATAGATTCTGAAAAATGAAGGGAATAAAAATTTATTTTCATGAATATAAATATATTAGATATAACAAATACATTAGTTAGTTTGAAATGCATGAAGTAGCTGTATTCCACAAAATATCAAAAGTATCTTCAAATCTTTACTATAAATGCTCACTACTCGATTGCTTGAATGTAATCATTACTATCTTAAACATGTTCATTAAAGTAGGACAATTTTTTTTTATTTTGATTATTCTTACTTTTCCTTAGAATAGTTTGAAGGAATAAATATTATTTGTTTCGACATTTTATTTCATTGGAGTACTTTAGGTTAGAAAAATTAATACATTATAACAACATCTGACTTTAGCGCAAACAAACTCTAAATTTTAAACCAAAGAACATAAATTTAAAATCAACCTACATTTTTATTATCTCGTTCATTTAATTAACTAATAGTTATACTTGAGAAGCATATCTCTTTAGAGATGTTTTCAAGTAAATAAGATCACTAAACAAAATTTCATTAAGGATCTAACGAGTGAAACAAAGAAAAGTAATTTAAAAAATTATATAATAATCTTAATTTTCTTTTATGTTTTACAAATAAAATTATTATTTTAATTTACACATTCATTATTAATCATATTTAATTACGACAGATTTTCTACAGTGTATCATAAATAATATTTTGATAAAATTGTAGATAATATTTTACTGTAGTATTTTGCACTAGATCAAATAGTATATTCGTCGCTATTATTTAATTGGTTACTTTATGTGAGTGTACTTTAAATATAATGATATCCCGATAAAAACATTTTATATTAATATCAAAAATAATTGTGCTTTTTTAGTAATTTGCTGTGTTTGAAAATTTCCCTTTGAAATAAGCAAACTGAAATACCCAGAAGAGACCAATATTTCACATTATTTTCTTTTTTTATATAAATTTTATTTACCAACATATCAATTCCTTGACGTCAATATTAATTTTATCAATCATGTTGTAATGTTATTCCACTATTAACACATTCAAATAAAATTGTAAATATTTACTGCGGGTAAAATAAGTTTTATGTCTCTAACCTATTATTTTTTATACAAATATGAAATTAACAGATATTAATACAGAATTAACTAAACTCGAAATCAAATATTTTTACACACGCGTCATTTGTGTGTTCATAATATTTTCCCTTTATTTTTCTAACTTTTACTAAAATTTAAATAATATCAGTCAATCAATAGAAATAATATACACATACGTATATATGTGTGTTTGTGTGATTTACTATTTTGATAAAATATTTACAAAACAATTTGCTACTTGTCATTATATAATTAAATAAATGAAACATAGTAAGATTTTAATAGAAATTATTGCTTCTATGCATTAGTTTGGTCAACAATAATATATTTCTACTTTGATATAAATGTAATTATAGTTATGTGACTTTAAAAATTAATGTCAAATTCATAATTACATTTGTGCAAACTTAATTAAAATTTTCATTTCGGTAAAATATCTTGAATGTCAAAACCAATATTGGCTTCATTATTAATATTTATTCTAGCTTAGTTTTAATTATTTAGTTTCGCTATTTTAGATTACACTTGGATGAAGATAACAAATTAAATTGCATTCTCGCAGAGAAAGAGTATAGTTTTGATGTGGTTTACTTGAAACGTCTTACTTTCAATTACGAAACAAAATCAATGCCCTAAATTTATCGTATTTCAGATAATACCACATTTATCAGTACCATATTTCAGGTAATATTCATTTCAATTATTTAAGAGCAACACAATCACCAGCATGCTAAATAAAATATACCAAAATATATAGGAAATTACGTCAAATAAATAGGACATAAATCGCATATAAATAGGAAAATAAAGGAATTATTTGTATTAAATTTTTAGACAAATCATATCGTAAATATATACTTATAAAAGAAGATTTGAAAATTGAAACCATCATTTTCTTATAATAATTAAAATATGAGTAAAAATGTATTACAAAATATGCATAATTTAATCACTACTTGCTTTGATAATTGAAAAGATATAAAAGAAAATTATAACGTAATACACATTTTAATGCTATATTAAATATTATGCATTCATTAACCAATTCTACATATAAATAGATATTATTTACGTATCATCATAAGAATATACCATGCTTTTCAATAGACGGAATAACAATTTAGACAGGCCATGTTGATCTGGTTGGTTAAGATGTGGATCGGTTTATCAGAAGTTTGTGAGTGCGAATCCCGACTTAACCGAAGATCCATCGTAGCATAGCACGTTAAAAAGGTTGTGGTTACAATGTTCTCTAAAAATGTCTTTCAACCTGAAGGAGGGGCAAGCCAAGTATTGGTGAGTTTTCTGCTTTGCACCTGCTTTTAATTTAGGAAGACTTTCATCCGGCTCCTTCCCCCTAACTGGCAAAACTCAAGTCTATATACAGGAAAGAATATTGGTGCAATAGCTCCAATAATCATTCCTGTACATATATACAACATGCATTGCAATAGCTCGTACAAGCTGAATGTCAAACTGAAGTAAGAGGTAAAATATTTTCTTTATAAAACATGTAGGAAATATGTTTAATTTAACAATTATTTTCTAGAGATGCTTAATGATTTACTGCATTGTAAAATTAAAAGTAAGAAAAAACAATTTTAAATATCAACAACTAATTTAATTTTTAAATTTTTTAATCTGGTTACTCGGATAATTGTTATGAAATATATCTTGTAAATAAGACATAGCTTATAAAAAATTAAAAAAAAAGCTGAAAATATAATCTATTTCTTGCAATTCATTAAATGAGAATCCTTTGTTATTTTTAAGCATCGTTTTTCATCTCAGTCTAATTGATATAAAATAATTAATATTTATCTTGATTTTTCATTGAAAAGCATTGACATAAATGCTTTTCAATTTATGTAAAATAAGTTCTTAAAATATTATTTTTCTTTGAAAATTATTTAATGTACTAAAAAATACATTCAGCCTTCAGTGATGATAATAGTTCTGAGTTGCTATTTCAAAAATGATTCAAGAATTCTTCTATTAATGCTTATCATATTTTCTTCATTCACAATGTTTATAAATCTGCTTATGGATTAAAAAAGTAAAATAAATTATTAAATCAATAATCGAATCATTACTTTTTGTTCCCAAAGTAAAATGTAATTTCACGGAAATTTTAAAGAAAGATTTTTCAAATATTTAGCAGTAAATGTGCTCTTAATACATGTCATTTATTCTGTTTTTAAAATAAGTTGTTAAATGAATTTCAAGATGATTTCGAATGAGAAGCTGTTTTTGAAGTCGCCAGTTAGTAATATTTAATTATTTTCAAAAATAATTTCAACTTCATTTCTTTAACATTTTTACCGTTACATATAACATATTAAATAAGGAAACAACTCAATCATACGACATATTTCAACTGCATTGTACAGCAGTATAATTCATATTTATATACCTTAACATACATTAAATATAAAATAATTTATAATAAAAATTTTAAAATTTGATTGTTTTTATACCCTATAAGTAATTGTGTTCATTGAATTATTTTTCCTATTGACTCAGAAAAATAATTTATCAAAGCAATACTTTTCAGAAAAGTTCCTTTGAAGACTTAAAATTTCTTAATGAAGAGTTTAGAAACAGAAGCCATTTAATTTATAAGGAGAGTGTATGTTCTTCAAAAGAATAAAGAAGAAATTACTGAAGGATAATAAACATTTTTTTATATCTCTTGATATTTCTTTGCAGTATTGTGTGTTTCAAATAAATGGATGAAATTAGAGTGTTTATTTAATGAAGCCTTTCATTTGTAGAAATTTTGTATATAGTTTTTGTTTCGAACTTGGATTGCCCTTATATTTACTCCCACTGTGAAAATAGTTAGGATGATTAGTTTTCACTTCTATTTTTTTTCATACTTTTAACCCGCATCAAAATTTTTAATACTAATTTGTAGAACATATATTTATTATTATTTATTTGATACTGTGACAACAAATTCTTAATTAAGAGTATTTATTGTTGAAACCATATTAAGATGTATGTGAATATTTAAAAGATAAGTTACTTCATAAATACAGTTATTTTTAATTCAATAATTTATAAGCTAATATTAATTATTTTCTTCTACGCACCTACATCTCATATAAAAAGATTCAGATTAAAGAATAGGACAAGTATGATAAAAGTGTTATAACTATCATTTAAATTTGTACTGAGAACGTTGTCTGATTAGTTATAGCTCCTTGAATACTAATTGTCCTTATCTTAATGGCCAATATATCTTACCATTCATAAGAATAATTTAAATAAACAATATTACTATTTCGTACCAAGAATGAAGAATACCACATAAATAATCATGTGACTATGTTTATGCTACAGAAGAGTCACAAAAAATATTAATTTTTAATACTGCTATTTTAATTATTAATTATTATTTTTACAAAGTGGATTTGATTACACATATATTTTAAGCATAATAATATTGAAAATTAGGCTTCCTTTATATTATTAGCTTACAGTTTAGGTAAAACTATATTTTAAGGTGCCCACTTGGCAAACATGCCGATTTCTGTTTGGCTATCTATTTCATTGGGGATTTTTTTTTTGGCACAGAACAATCAATTGCTCTTTTGCAATCAGAATACGATTGGGTTTTGCACACCTTTGGGATCTATCACGATCACAACTTGGCAAGAATCAAAGGGGCACCCTAAAGTATAGTCTAACCACAGTTTATTTAAAATATTTCCTTTTTTTTTCCTTAAATTATTTAATTATTGTGTTCATAAAAGTTTCAAAGTATTATCCAAAAAAAAAAAAATCTATTCAAGATAAAAATGTACACTTTAAACATTTTAATGCATTTAATGGCTAATAAAATCTGTTAAGATGCTATCTGGATGTCGCCAATTCATTTGTAACAAAAACATTTTTATCGAAGCAAAACAAGGATACTTAGTAAACAAATGGAATGAAAGTTATTTTCTGGCAATTTATTCTCTTGACATAAAAGCACTAAAGAGGATGATGTGCCCCAATGACATACTTCTATAAATAGTTTTATTCTTGTGCGATAAATGGCCATTTGTTTTTATCTTACTTAAGTGCTTGCAACAATGAATATAATTTGAAACAATGATAATTGTTTGGAAAAACGCACCATACTACTTCTCTTTGAAATAGTAACAGGTTGTTAATATGGATAATATATATATTTGCTTTTATAAGATTCTTATATTGATCGAGGATAATATAAGAATCAATACAAAAATAAATAAAATTACAATTGTATAATAATTACTTTAAATAAAGTTTAATTCTGTATATTTAATATTTATGTCACAGCTATACGTTTGAGGGCTTTTATTACTTATATAATCATGTTATATTTTATATAATCATAATTTATCTGAGTTTATTATTTTGAAGTAAAATAAATTTAAAACACATACATGAATACACTTTATATTTTGTATTAATAAGTTTTTGTGGGAAGGTAAAGTTATTACATTCCGAAAAGAACTATCTGAAATATAAAATATTCTGAATATACAGTATCTTTTCAAAATAGAATAAAGTCTGAAAATGAAATGAAATTATAAATGACAAATTATATAACAAATTTCTTTAAATTTGCAGTTTATTCTTAATAATTAAGAAAATCATACGCATTTCTGTGCATGTTATACAAGATGCATTCTGTTTGTAAATTAGAACAAAAAATGAATTAAAAGCTTTAATGACTTAATGTTATTTCCAAATTTTTCTAAGATAGATATGGAAAGCGTCAACATTTAAAAATAGATACTAAGGGACATAAATGTATTTTAAAGTTATAGAAATATGAAAGGTGTTTAATTAAATCTCATTTCTATGGAAATAAAGTCAACTATTGAAACATTTAAAAAATTCGTAAAATGCAATTGCTTATATTAGAAAATAGTACTAATTTGACATTACTATTTTTGTTGGAATAATTTTCTAAAGCAAAATTTCAATAGCATTTCCTGACACTTGTGTGAAATTTAAACTAACTAAATGCATAAGTATCATTCTCACTTCATTTAAATTCAATTTCATTTCCAATTATTCTGAAAAAGAATTCACATTAAAATCGATGTTAAAATTCCGTGGTACGTTTCTTTATATTCCATATTTATCTACTTACAAGTTAAAAACAGCACAATAGGTTGCATCATAAGTTACAAAAGTTAAAGAGAAAAAATGCACAAAACTTAAATACCTATTAAATAATGCTTTTATGTATTGTATTTTAATTGTTCTATAAAATGATTAAAAATTAAAATTTAAAACAGTGTTTAAAACATTCTTATTTAAAAGAATTTTATGTTCAAATACAATTTTAGGCACATCAACTTAATGCAACCGTGATGGTTACAATTCGTTAAGTTTTTAATATTTTAAATTAACTAATTTAATTATAATAAATTATAATAATTCTGAGGTTTTTAAAAACAGTACATAAAAAAATGAAAATTCCCTTGTTTGAAATTAATGTATGTTACAATAAATAAAAAATGAGTTTCTCGATGAATTCAAGAGATTTAAATCTAAAATTTTTTAAAACAGTTCAAGTATTTGAATTTAAAATAAAGTTTGTAAAACTGTTTCTTAAGGATATTAAAATACAATATTTAACAAATTATAATAGTTGAAAGTGATTTTCTTTTCCATACGATAACATGAAAGAAGCTAGAGAAACAAAATAGGCGTCTTTACAGTTTTCATATGAGAATATTTTTGGCATCTTAATTTATTGTTTCCTAAACTCATGTCTTTATTAAATGTTGCAAATTAGTTGGTATTAATAGAGGTGTATTAAGTTATTCGTTAATATAACAACTTTATTTGAAGTTTAGGCTAAAATATGTTTCTGGTACAATGAATTCAGATTTTAAAAAAGAACTTTCGCATTATTATTCTGACAGCGAGAAAGTGTTTTTACACAAGCAAGACATACTGCAATCAAGGTTTTATTAGATAATTTCCAAATAAGAAAAATACTGTGAACAAAAGATATTCTTCCATAAAATGTCCAGCATTTACGTGAATTCAAATAAAGACAACTTTAGTCTTGGAATATTCTATTTCCGGGTTCTTTTTATGCTATTTAGGTGAAAAAAATACTCACCAGTTTAGGGCCAAAGCAAAAAAAAAAATATTTTTGCATTCAAATACACGTGCCACTTTTTCAATTTTTCCTTAAAATAAGTTGAAACCCTTTCTTCAACAAAAAAAAAGTTTAAGCACTTTTCGAGACGAGGGAATTTGAAATAAATACGAAATACGAATGCCTTTCAGATAGCATACTGAAATATTTTAGAAGCATAAAAAGACTGAAAAATTTATTAAAAATATTCATTTTCTTTATGACCTCTTTTCTATTTTGATATAAATATATTATGATGAAACAAATTATGTATTCAGGAAATAAAAACTTTCTGGATATTATATATAAATTCTATATTATATCTAAATTTTAATTTGAATAAAATAAAATTGTTAAATAAAAGAAAAATATCAAATTATTAAAAAATTAAGTGTTATTTAAGCTAGAATGTGTTTTGAATTACTTTTAAAAAATTAAAATTAACAGAAATAAATGAAAAATTTAAAAGAAACAAATACAAATTAATAATCTAAAATTTAATAGAAACAAATGAAAATTAATAAACTAAAATTTAATACAAATAAATAAAAAATTTATTTATTTTGTAAACAAATTAATTCAATACTTATAGATTAGGGAGTATAACGCTGAAATATGATTACAGTATTTTTTATAAAAAAAAATATTTATACGAAATTAAAAGGATGATATAGTTGCTGGCACAAAAATAATTTCTGATGGGAGAATTAATCATTAATTATGCATTGATATTTTCTTTTGTAGCAATTTTTTTTATTTATTTTAACAAAGCAAATTTAACAAAGCTCTTTCTCACGAAGAGAATTTTTCCAGAAAAATGGGAAAAAAAGTGAGTTAGAGAAATCGATTATCTATAGATGGTGAATTAATCGTATATCATTTAATATCCTTGGTTAGGTATATCAAATAGAATATGGTGTTGACAAATAAGTAGAAGTTAAACACAATCACAAAGTATAAAGACTAAAGATATCCCTACAATTTTGCTTTCTTTTGTTCATTAGGCATTTTAACATGGCCTTTCTCAAGAAGTTTGCTGGTTTTTTACTTATCAAAACGAACTTATTCATCTACACTTATCATCCCTCTTATTATCTATTATAATATTGAAAGACTTTTAAATATTAGTATACAAGCCAATATTACAAAACTTTGTTCTAGCTACGATAATTTCAAAATTCCTTAGTAAGATCAACTTGTTAGCCTAAGTGAGTTTTATGAGTCCAAATGTTCAATGAGTAATACTGGTGTTATTCACTCATTGGTGTCATAAATAATAGGCGCCATAAATATGAGCATAATAAGTGGCATTTTATAAGATAGAACTCAATTGTATTTAAATATAATCTAAATTTAATTTAAGCTGTAACTGTAGTAATAAAGTGATATTATATAAGTGATCAGTTTGTAACTGATGTTGTGTCTGGTATTTTGAAAAACTAAAGAAATATTGTATCATTGTACTTTATGCGGTTTTGATTTTTTTTTCTTTTTCCAAAAATTAAAGATTTTGATAAAATCAAATTTTTTAAGAATGTCAATCTTATATTATTTCCGATTAAATACTGTTAATCTGTTTTTAATAGTTTTAATTTTAAAAAAATGAAAAATATAGAAATTACTTCATATATCATCAAAAATAAAAAATAAAAATCAGTATTTATCAGTATTAGAAGAACTTCAACTAAAAGAAAAAATTTCAAAATTTAAACATTTAATCTTCAAATGATACATTTTTGTTTATCAGATGAAAAATAGGTATCAAAAGTGTTTTAAATTATAATTTTGATAATGTGTTATATGGAATTAATATTAATATATTCTTTTGCTTAAGATATTTCTTATAAAAAACATCATTTTATTATAATTTAAAAGAATTTCTTCAAAGAAACGTTTTTGCTTATAAATTTATATTTGTCCTTAAATGGTTATGTTTAAATATTTTATGACTCGAATAGTGTTTCACCAAACTAAAATATTCTCAGTTGTAAAAATCATGTTATACGATATCATTTGAAAAAAAGTCTCGAAATAAATATGGTTTTGCTGAAAATGTTTCCCTCACTCGGGTAGTAAAATAAATGTAAATTTGAATTTGTTTTGAATTTCACTTCCGGGTCCTTTTTATGTTGTTTTGATAATAGATTTTTGGTGTATATCATTGAAAATAAATTTTACTTTCTAAATTCTTGTTTTTCAATATTTTTACAGTATATTTTTTCAATAAGTAATACAAAATCATTTTTAAAAGATAGCAATTCATTTTTACAGAATTAACAAATAAATAAATAATATCATTCTAATTTTTTTTTATTAAAGTACTTTAATGTATTTTATTCCTTAAAAATAATTAGACATTTTTCTACAAGATTTAATTTAAATAGTCATGCTTTTGCTGTAATTTAGTTTGAGTTTTTAAATAATCATGAATAAATTAATAACCCAAAATGCACGTTGAAGATTGGTTTTATCAAGTTTGATTGTTATATTTTTTTAAGAGTAACTTTTTACATAAACAGTGTGTTTTCATAATTTGTGAAAATAGTTGTAAAAATAATAAGAAACACGTAAGAAATAAAATAAAATATATTGCTATATATGTTGTTGTTGTTTCTGATGAAACATGGCAACGCCAAGCCCGCCCTACATAGTCTAGGTGAATGAAGTCAGAGAAAGCGGTCTCCTTTTTTGAATAGAGCACCCTCAAACGAAGTTGGAAGTATGACTTTTGCCTCATAGATGGCAGCACTATCTAAATCTTCCAATTCAGAAATTGAAACAAGTGAAGACCCACAGTCTGGCTGCAATCACTCCCAAAGGTATTAATTTGTAATGGGAACATGGAGGACATTGCGACCCGACATATTTTACGTGCCTCAGTCGCCATTAGTGAACATGACGGATGTTTGGCTAAGCCGGGATTTGAACTCACCAACTTTTGGTACCGAGAACGACGCCTTAACCTAACAGCGGCCTAACTACTGCGGCTCTATTGCTATA
>JAPDSC010125078.1:20353-35661 GCA_026290005.1 Latrodectus geometricus | reverse complement strand
GAAATTCTGTATATTTTTGTTATATATACATGGAAAAATAATAAATGGAAATGAATATTCATCTAATTGAGAAGGAGTAAGATCTATGCATTGTGAAGTCAATACAAAATTAACTTCTATTCAATACTTCCATGTTTTATTCACAATGATACTATAGTTTCAGCAAAGTATGAAAAAATTTCAACTTATTTCGATTATATTTATATTCTATTTATTTTTTCATTTTATTTTAATCTGAATAATAATTTAATAAAGATTTTATGAAGTAAATATACTTCTTTTACAAACGTTTCTTAATTTGAGAAATTAAAATACTGGAAAAAAATAATATCTTATTAAGATTAAAGGTGGTTATACATCGTAAATGTTTTGAAAAAAATAATTTCCTTGTTCTAAAATCCCTACTATTTAATACGAGGATAATAAACTAAAATTTCTTATATTATTCTGAAGATTATTTTTAGGGAATATTTTGAAAATAATATTTCTTTATTTTAACTATATTTCTTTTTATATGACAATTTACTCTCTGGCGTGAGAAATTTAAAGTGTTGGAAAAATTATAATTATTTTACTTAAAATTGAAGGTGAATGAATATACGTGGGAATATTTTGAAGATAATTTTGGTCTTCTAATTTTACTGTTATTTATTTGCTTACTATTTTAACTGTATCAATTCACAGGCGGTAATGTATGCATCATCAAAATTAAAAAAATAATAATAAAATAAAGCTTCCTTTCATTGTATTGTTCTTTTTAATTTCATTTATCGAATATCAAACTGTGGAGAAACATGTTGAAATCCAAACCAAATGAAAAACAGTAAAATCCATCTCTATTTCACCAATTCGATTTCTCCTTATTAAGAAACACTTCATCAAATTGAAGTGAAGTCAAAACCCACAGGAAATTAACCGCTGGTCTTCAGTTCCATGATTTGACTTCTGCCGCCAACGCTTCACTGGGGAAGGAGGGGGGAGCATTTTGGGGGTTCAGATACCATTCCAATCGATCCGTTCGCTCACAAACTCCTCCCACATTCACAATCCCACCCCCATTTCGTTTTTTATTTCTCCTTCCTCTCTTTACAGTCTTATTTTCCCTCTTATAAACTATCATCAAGAATATTCCGCAAGCCCTCCTCCCCCCCACTTCGCGCGATATCCCCGGTGAAAAATGATTTGCTTGTTTTGGTTTTGTTTTTCCCTCCATACGAGACACGTGTTTCTCCCTCCTCCCCGTCTCTCCCTCCTCGCGATAGGAAAGATGACAGACACTACCTCTTCGCTATCACCCGGAGGAGGCTATATAAATGAAGATACCTCGGCCACTTCACCGAAGAATCACTCGAGATCACATCCACCATCCTTCCAACTGACCGTTCTCTCCCTAGATCTTGACCACAACAACCCATGGCATTTAAAGTAAGTGGACATTGGATATTTTTAAATATAAATTCTACTTTAAAGTTTTTAATTTTAAAATAGCTTCAATCTGCTGATTTTAACAATATTTAATCGAATATTTGTAAATTTTATTTTATAAACTGAAATTTAAACTATTAGTGGCAGTTTAAATTTCGTTGATTATTTAATTACTAAATTTTCAAATAATTAAATATTGCTAATGAGTGAAATTTAAATGTTAAAATTTAATAATAAACTGAAAAATAGATTTTTTTAAATTTATATTCCTTTTTTGCTACTAACTTGTGTAATTTTACCATAGCATTAAAACTATGCTGTGATTAAATAACTCAATTAACCTTTTACTTATTTAAATAAAAACACAGCATTTTTATTAAATATAATACTAGTCCTTACAAAATTGCAATATGAAAAATTATTATGTCTTTGTTGAAATGTTTGAGCACATTATTATTAAATGAAATTCTTGAATCTTCTTAAAGGTGTTCATTTACTATTTAACAATGATCCAAGTAAATGTATGATAGCACAATTTTTTATCTAATTGCCAGAGAACTTTTTTAAATTTTAAAAATTAAAATTCAACTTTTTTAAATTTTAATTTCTTATAATCTAATATTAAAAGATAATTCTTTTTACAAAAATATTGAATAATGTATTTTATTAATGCAATCAAATTATTTTATTAACAATTTTAGTCCTCAAATATTTTTTATTAAATCTTTATTTCGACCTTTAAACTCAATTTGTTTTTAATATTTGCTAAACATTTTATAACTTAACAAAATATTCTACAATCTGTATATTTAAAATTGCTTAGTAATTGTGATGAATTAAGAAATTGTATTTTCGTACATTTTCTTTCAGAACATATACCACATTACTTAAATTTATTTAATATCACAAAAATTGTATAAGAAATAAAAAAATAATTTTGATAAACCTTAAAGAAAAAATTTAATATATTAAATAATGGATCTAATACATGGGAAAAGGAAGAACTATTTTAAAATATACTAGAAAAACTATATTCTTGAGAAAAGTAATTTATATCTTATTTGATGAATATATAACAAAGTATTAAACATCAGTCCTTTAAATCATATTCAAATTTAATTATAAATTTTTATTAAATAAACCTGTTTGAAATTAAGTGAGTTTATTGTACTATTATATGTTTTCTCATTATAAGAGAAAAGAAAAATGTCATTCAACTTTTGCATTAATTCTCAGAAGTTTTTTTTATTCCAACAATTAAATTTAAATAATTTTTAGAAAATATGTGTTTCAAAATTGCGTTTGATATTATATTTAAGTTTATAAAATGGTTTGGAAAATTAAAATACCAATTTATATTTTTTATTATTTTATTAACAATATATTTAATAACTGCTATATTTTATCATATATGCATAGTACTCGTATATGGAATACAATTCTCACTAAAGAGAAGAAAATTCACAGAAAATTTCTTACTCTTTATTAACAATAAAGAGTAGGAAATTTTATTAACAATAAATTATTATCTTTATTAACAATAAAAGAGCTCTAAATTGTTATAATAATTGTTAATAAATTGTTATAATTTGAGATCACACAGTATCATAATAAATAAATTAAGATGTTTCAGTTATTTACTCGAATTAATTATTTAATAAATATCGGTAAAATATCATGAAAAAATAAATGAAGATAATTTAATTTAACGAAATCTATCTAGGAAGAAAAAAAAATATTTACATAATCAATCAACACATACAATTCATTTGATATAATACTGCGTTATAATTTCTTTTGTTAATATGTAATATTTGAAAGGATTCCAGTGTTCATCATAGGTTATCAAATAAAATATCAAGACATATCTCGTTTATTTTGGACATGTTTTTGAATAAGTGATCAGTATGGTTATTGAAGAAATATACCATTAAACATACAGAAAATGGATTCTGGTCATTGAATAGTTATTGAATACAGGAAATTATGAGATTTTATTAATTGTGTTTCGAGTCTTCACAAGTCCACAGAGGTAGTAGTGAAGGAAGTAGCTTTGCTAAACTATAGTTTTATGTATGTATAAAAAATCATACATAATATATAAAAATAATCGATACGAACGACCATAACTTATTGTTAGATAATAAATAAACTGTTGTTGTGCCATGATAGATTGGTCTATAAAGTTGTTGTTTTTTTCATACCCGGAAATGCAGGTTCAAAGCCTTATTCTGTTGAAGGATATAAGGCTAAAAGTCATGTCAAATGTTTGCAGATTTTAAACGCCTTCTGTAGGTATGGTATAGAATTTAGAAGACGATGTTTTTAATTCAAATTTAACTCATCATTTTCTCTTGGCTTAAAATTACCAGACAGTTAATTAACTTTAGCAAATTCAATTAGCTCAAATTGAAAGTTGGGTATGTTGTATAATAAGGCAACTGAGCTAATATGAAATTATATCGTGAGTTATATTCTGTCCCTAGTTTAATCATAATTTAAGTCTAATCAGAATTTAATATAAAATCCTTTGCAGATTTAATAAATCTATGAAAATATGTCTCTTTACTTCTCTATATTCCATGAATTTTCAATACAAATTTTTGTCTTACATCTGAATTTATCTTTGATTGTGAGCTTCTAAGCAATGATGTCAAAAATTTTTTTTTATAATACCCTACTTCTTGATATTTATTAATTACATTATTGGCTCTAATTATAGCGACAATTTTGCTGAAAATTTGATTATTCTTACTAATAATTTCTATAGAAAATCTCATTTCTTGTTATACTGAAATTATGTAAAATTTATGAGTGATATTCTTAGAAAATTATCCGATCACGTTAAATTTTCATGCTGTAAATTAGTGAATCCATTTCTTAAAATACTCAAATATTTTAAATAATTATGTTACAGCTATGCTGAGATTCAGGGACTTAAGCCATAATAGTTCATAAATGCCAAAATTATTGTTAAATGTTGTCAAGTAAAAATTACGAAATGTAATTTTTTATACAGTTTTACGACCTTTTAAGGTACGTTTAGATACAGCTCTGTATGTTCAATACTACATATAAAAATAAAGGCTCAATGACTTAAACTGACTTCTTTTTTGAATTAGCTTTCGTATGTTTAGCTGCTAAATTAGGATCATATACATACTAATTCAAGGGCCGAACATTTCGAAACATTTTCATTTAACTTCGTAAAATAATCACAAGACAAAAAAAAAATTAATTTAAACTATTTGTATAGCTTAAAAAATAAAAATATAGCTTATTCAGCAAATAAAAATTCAATTTTAAAAAATCTTAAAATCAAAGAAAAATTGAGAAAATATAAAAAAAATTCTTAAAATCAAAAAATTACTCGTTCATTAAAACATTGTTCTTTTGATTTTTAATTCTTCTTCAAACGTATTTGGATGTCAATACGTTTACAAACACAATTGTTAGCTTTGATTAGTACAGCAATATAAATTTTTTTTCTTTAAATGGGAATACATAAAGAAAAGCTTCGGGAATTAAGCTCAAAGAATATAAAATTATTTTTCACATTAAGCATATTACGCACAATAAAACATAAAATTTTTCATATAACTAACGCTTAAGTCACGGAAAGTTATTAAGATTTTACAAAATATGTATCTAGTAACATTTTATGTATAAGGAATTTTAATTTCAATGCAATACTTTAAATAAATTTTTTATCCCATATAGATTATGTGCAAAACAATAAGTATACTAAGCTATAATATAATATAATATAGAAATTATCGTTTATATTTACAATAATTTAGACTGCATTAAAATTTTCGAAAAATTTATAATTATAACGCGAACTAGCAATCAACATATTAATGCGCGTGTTTTCATATAAAAACATTATTAAAATTACAAATATTATAAACCATTGGATATCATTTCATAAAAATTACATAGAATAATTGATTTTGTGATTTTAGAAATGTAATGAAAATTGATATGCGATGCCTTTGAAATTTACGTACATCCACTTGCCTATGGTCTAATATGGTCTTCAAATTCATATAGAAAAAATATGTGATGTTAAATTAATGTCAAAAAAGAGCTAAGCTTTCTTGACATTTACATTTTAAACCATTCCTGTCATACCTGCAGATATATTCACCACGACATTGTAGTAGAAAAATGTTTTTCGAAGTGTAAGTTCTAAGGTTCGATCTTTACTACTGAGCAACGGAAGTTGGATGCTGTGCTTTTACTTTTTGCATGCATATGTATCAGAGTAGGTATTTTGGATTTCCACCCTTGCGATGCTCGAACATGGCCCACAACCTAACAGTATGTTCTCATGGAAGACATTTCTCCTGTTAGGCTATCCCCTACGTGGTATTTAAGGTTTATCGATGGAATTGAAAAAAGTGAAAAATATTATTTTATATAAGAATGACTTCATATCAGAACATTGAAAAAAGCCACCTTTATTAGAATCAATTTTCTTTAAAATTATATGAAAACCTTAGAAAACAAATATAAATAATGTTGATTTTTTGTGAGGTGATATTTAGTGAAATATTTAAAAGTACAATTGTAAAAGATCTGTTTTGCAAATAATCAAAGAAATTGTGGTAAGATTGAATTAATCTATGCAAATTTAAAAAAAACTAATTACTTTTCTTCAAACTGCTGAAATCACATATTATTTTTCGAGACACACAGTAACCAAAAATCTAGTTTTTGCTTGTGCAATACAATAGTCATTGCTTTCAAAAATTCTTATATATATATAAGAATTTTTAGACATTCTTTTTTCATGTTTTTCATGAATTCTGATTCTTATTTTGACTTAAAATTAGCATGATCTTGATCAATGAGCTCATTTTACACCTTTTTTCTCTGAAAAGAGATTTTAGGCAGAATTAAGAGGCTAAAGTTATACTAATAAAAGGTCATTTAGCTATTGACGAACGTAAAATAAACATCATATTTCTTGACATAATAGTGCATTTTGTTGCATTATCAAGGTATCTAGTTGCTGTATCACTTTAGTTCACTTTTGGAGAGTGAGGAAGAATCGGAACAAAATGTTGAAATTAAAGTTCATTCCTAATCGTTAAGCACCCAAGGGAAAAGTTGAATACACTAACCACTGAACTCAAAGCTAGAGCCTTGACCTCTCATCTACAAGTGCAGCTTTATTACATTGCTTTAATTATATCACCTATCATATAAATTCTAATTTTTAAAAATTCCCAATCTGATCAGAGAGATATGATATCTCTTAATATACCTATCATTAATATAATTTTAAACTGTCAAAAACCTTACTAAACAATTTTTTGAAAATAAAATTCTCTTTTAGCATTGTAGATGATTTAAATATTAAAAAGTTACCTGACTAGTATTTTTATTTTTTGCATTCGCTGTTGTATAGTAAAAAATATTCAAAACCACACTAATAAGGCTAGCAACTATATTAATAGTTCTTAATAAATATTGTTCTAATTATTAGCAATTATGTATTAAACTGACCATAAAAAAGCTGATTATTTTTAATAAGGAAAAAATGTTAATAAAAACACTCTACGCACTTTTACAATTACACATTTAAAGAAAATTTTATGTAACGATCAAAGTATACACATTTTTAAAGATAGAAAATAATTTTAAGATTTATTAAATGAAGTAAATAATTCAGCATACGTTTTATGAATAGTTTGTCTATTATTTTATTGAATTTTAAAAATAATTTCAAAATTTAGAGTAGTTTCTTAATATGAAAATTAAATTCTTCTCTTTTTAGTCTTAATGTTGCCTTTTGTAAGTATATCTTTTGACATACTGTCCTAATACATATAATTCTTGTTAAATTAAACTCGTTATTGAGATATCCTGTTCATGAGGTCACTTTCATTTGGTTCCAAGAAAAAGCGCTGCAGCGAACATTGAACATTCATTATTCCGACACCTTTGGGAAGAATGGGTACTATATTGACACGCAAGTATTCAAGTAGTCATTTTTTATATTTAACATAAAACTAATCTCATATTCTTGAAATATATCATGGCGTAATTTTAGTAAACTATAAAAACAAAGAATTAATTTTAGAACATTTCTTTTTAATTCTCATTAGTCTAAAAACTTATAATCATGTGATCATTCAAAAATTAATTTGTTTAATTGTTGACAAACGTTTAATTTGTAGAAAATAAATTTAAGTAAAAGTAATTTTAAATTACTTTTAAACTTTGGTATATTTCAAATATTACTAGAAGAATTAAATATATATGATATAATTACAGAAATGATAACCAATCGCATTTGTTTTTAAAAATTCAGAGAGGATTTGTTTATTTGTCATGGAACACTATTTTGTAAGTGATTTTGATATTTAAATAAGTATAAAAAATTATGAATTAAAACAGAAGATTTAATAAGTACGAAAAAAGCTCTAATTATCCGAATGAGTAAGTATGAAAAAGTATTAATTATGTACCGTCAACTGAATATAGAAAAATGTGGAGAATGAAATTTTCTGATTATCCAATTCAATAAATAAATGCAATTTAAACGACAATAATTATAGTAATTTAATTTAAACATATTGGCACAAGCATGAACTTTTAATAGTGTTTCAAACTCATGTCATTTTACATCACACATACAACAATAACATTTTCCTACTACATAAACATCATTCTGAGAGGCTTTTCTACATTTAAACAATTAATTACACTTCCATACTGAGTATCACATGTGTTTCTCGTCTAGGAAAGAACTACCATAAATTTCGCTTAATCTTCGAATTAAAAATTTATTGGCTGTTGTCTTTCCTGGAATTCATCATTAGAGTGAAGACGGTTGTATAGTGACTGAAACCAGTGCTGCGATATCAAACCCAGCGAGTCTAGGAGCATGGTTTGATCAAAACATTGTGGGGCTCTTTTGATATTTGATGCTATCCACTTCAACCGAAATACTATCCCTTCAGATTCCGTTATCTTGAGGGGTTTAATATGGCAGAATCCAGCATACGTATATCAAATTATCATTTTTGCAAGCAGAATTCCACCCCCAACCGTCACCCAGGCATTCGACACTAGAGAAGAATTTTGTTTATGCTGAGTCCCCCTCCCATCTCTCGGCAAAAACCTTGACCTCATCTTCAAGTTGTTTTTGTTTACATTCAGTGCGAACCGCCGCAAAGAGGCCGGAAAAAGGTGAGGAAAAATTAAACAGCTAGTAAATAGTGTCTTTATCTTCGAAAATGTTTACAGACCCTTGTGGACAAAACTCTCCATTCTTAAATTTATATTATTTATGTGTAGATTGTTTTTTTCATATATATATATCTTTTTTTATTTTTCCATAACTGATATCCCCAGATGAGTACGTTCAATTAAAATATCTGCAACAGTAGAGAAACTTTTTACATACCTTAAAAGGCTTATCGTTCTGTAAGATCTTAAACCTGCTTAAGCAGCAAATGTAAGAAAAAAACGAAAAAAACTCACTTCTCTCTAATGAGAATAATATATCTAAGTAATGTAAAAAATATAATACGGCTTCTTTTACATAGACATGAAATTCTCAATTTTGTTGTCTTGTTGCAAAAAAATTGCCTCAACATTTGAGTGATGATTTTTTATTATCTTCAGAGATAGTTAATAAAGAATATATTGAGGAAGAAGACATTTAGATGAACTGAAATGTCAGTTTCATTGCTCGTGATATCAATTAACTCAAAATCAAGTTAGTTTCTGAATTTTTTGGAATAAATTGGAAACGCCGTGATATTTTGTATAGCATTGAGCCCGTATAGCCACCGGAAAAATTTCTATCATCTATTATGAAAAATTGAATCACCTACTGATCGGCTGTAGAGATCCATTTTGATTGATCTATTGCTATTAATCTAAAAAGGTTAACTTTGTCGTTCTGTTCTCTGGACAAAAAGGCTTATTTGGTCAAATCTTACTGCTGAAGCTGAACTGTTGCAACCATTCATAATCGAGCTCATGAGCCGCAAGCCAAAGAGGCAATCCTTACTGATCCTGATTATTCTTGAGAAATAATCTATTTCTAGATGTTTGTTTTGGTAGAAATATTGTAAGAAATTTTTCATACAAATTCAGTTGTTCATATGATTTATAACTATTTTAATCCTAATTGCTTAAAAAAATTGACGCAGTTTTCTTGAGGTTTTCAAACCATACTTCAATAGAGTTGCAGTAAACATAAAATATTAATTCCTAGTCCACTTTATGTCACCTGACTTACATCTTATATATATTTGGGAAATAACATTAGTTTAAAATATTTTTAATTCCCATTCGAACATTACTTGGTAAGTAAGGAACAATCAAATTTTAATAAAAAGAAAAATACTTAAGCATAAGAAATTTTAAAAATACAAAACAATATAGCATGTTGATAGTACTTTAAATGATTGCCAACTAAGCAACGTTTTTACTTTGTACCTTAATTAAGTAACTTTGCATTCCTAAAGAATACGTGATTATAATTTGACCAAAAAGGTAGTATTTTCAAGAATAAAATAAATAAATTTTAATAATTCATTGAATGCTGTTAAATATTAGATACATTATAATCAAACAGTACTTTCCTATCAATGATAAAGGATTAAAATAAAATTTAAAAATTGCAGCCGCGTATTTAAAATGCTTACTATTCTGTAAACAATTATCTCAAAAAATTTGTTTCGAAACAATTCTAAAATTTATAGAAATTGTCTTGAAATAATAGCTTATGAGTACCGCTTTGCATGTTACATTTTACCAATAGAGTATGGTAGATATTAAATCTACATGGCTCATGTATATACAGTATATAGATATAGTACATATTACCATAAAAAAGAATAAATATAATTATATTACTTCCTATTGTTTTTGCCTAAAATTTCTTTTTTCCTATTGTGTTTGTTGTAAGAAATGACCGTTGAGGATTTAAATTTGGCAACTAAAATTTAAAAATTCATTGTATATTTTGGAATATATAATGTTTTTGAATTGCCTGATTAAAAGGAGAATTAAAATTATTGACATCACCTGTTTTGAGGAGAGTGACGTAATACCGTTAATGAAGTAAACTAACACGTGTAAAATAATTAAAGTTAATCCTTTGACAATTATTTGAATTATTAACGAACTACAAATTAATTCAATTTATCCATTCAATTGAATGATATGGAGTTGCTTTAATTTATGTAGAGAATGGTTTCATGAATTTAAATGGCTTTAAATCCAATAGATGCAATTAATTACTTAAGGCGTTTAAATAAATTGAAAAATTTTTAATTATTGAGCGAGAGAGAGTTATTATATTGTAATATAGTTCATATAAATAAATTACACTAATAGATTAGAATAGTAACAAGTAAAATTCATGTAGAGGTAGTCGATTTAAAATAAATATAGCCAATTTTTGTTCCTTTTTTTAATTTGTTTTAGTGCAATGAAAAGTTTGTCTTTAAACTGTCACATTTTGCACACAAAAGCTAATTAGACCGGGACATAAGATTTAAAGTGGATTCTGAACCATTTCTATCATCCAATCCCAAAGTGGGATTCAAACCAATAAATTATTGAACTGAGGCAATGAGGAATTCAAGGCTATTTTTTCAGAATTGCTTATTTAATTTTATTAATTGCTTATTTAATTTAATTTAATTTTTCAAATAAAATTTTAATTTATTTTTTTATGATATATTTAATTTGATAAAATAAATTTGTCTTTTGATTCAATAGTGTAATGTACTTAAATTAAAATTAAAGCCATAAAAATTATTAATTTTTAAGGTTTCTAAAATTGTCCTTAAATATTGTTGAAAAAATGTTGAGAGTTATGAAATAGTTATTAAGAGCTGTGCATAAGCTTCGTCCATTAAACTCTTAAATTTCATGAAATCTCAGAGTATTTTGATTTGAATAAAAACTGAATCTTTTTTTTTTTTTCTTCTATTTTTTATTCTCGAAATATCCCGAGAAGATGTTTTTGATCTCGGAGAAAAACAACTTGATTGCGACAGACGAATTGAAGACGCATGACCCGGGTAATAATTGCACGAAGATTGTTGAATGGAAATTTTTGGAGTTTCTTTATATTTCATTGCGAAACGATATCGATTAATTGTGAACAACATTTTTTTTTTTTTTTTTTTTTTTTTTAAAGCTCTGATCCTTTTATCCCTTGCGTAAAATCACCATTACTTTTTCGCATATAAGTAATTCCTTTTTTTTAAAGAAAAATATGCTTTTAAGATAATAATACATAAGTGCTTGTGCACTTATGAATTATTTAACAAAAAATACATTACATTTTCTTTTCTGGTTCGACACATGAAAAATATTGGACATTTAGATAAATGGCTTTCTTATAAACAATTTTTCTTAAAATCTTGTTTTGATGTTTTTATTATTTTATACTATTGTATTATTTTTGTATTATTACAAATGTGTTATTTTTACGTTTTCCCAACAGTCCGTCATAAACCACAAAATACGTCCACCCTAAGTTGGAAACCATTTTCTTTAAGAAATATCACATTTGACAAATTGCTACTGCTGCAAAAAATAACACATTTTCTAATGCAGTTTTGATCCTATAAGCATTGATTATACGTCAACTGTAAAGGAAAAATAATTATTTTAAAGTCTCTAATGAAAGTCATACTATAAATAGAAAATACATACTTAATATTTCAAATAAATATGTTTGAGTAAATGAATTATTCTAAATATTTTTGGCTTAGAAACATAACTATTCTAAATGTCAAAATGAAATATGAAAAAATAATTTAGTGCTCTTTTTTATTATTTTCAAGTCTGTTTAACCTGATTTTTCTTTGCATTCATTTTTATGAAATATAACATTTTCCACTAATATTTGAGTAATTCGAGAAATTTTCCATCAAAAAGTTTGTTTCAATTTCAAATTTAAGTTATTCCCTTGACAAAATTTTATCCTTGATTTAAACTAACCATAAATGTTTCTTTTCTTGTGTATGGTTCAGATATAGTTACTATCAAGTGATATCTAATCAAAATTGATTTGACAATAATCATCTAATTACTTTCATCTATTTCTGAAATTCCAGATATTATTTACCATATAGTTTCATATTAATTTTTTTTCATTTATTTGAACAAACATGCAAAAAACTAAAATTTTATTTTCAAAATCCTGTTTAAAATAATTCATTTTACAAAACTCAATGCTCTCATGAAAGTTCAAAATAAAATAAATAAATAAAATTAAAATAAATAAATAAATAAATAAAATAAATAAATAAATTAAGTAACTTTTTTTGTATAGTCTGTGTCTAAAAGTATATTTATTTTTCATTATAAATTTAGTTTTTTTGTACCTTTATAATATAATTTATTTTCTTAAAACCATAATTTAATTCTCTAAGAAATTCTATTATAAGGATAAAAAAGAAATATCATATATTAAATTTATATAAAATTTGTTAGAATAATTTAAAAAATTTTAAAAATCTATTGTGACTTTATAAATAAATTTAGTAGAAATTTTAAATACGATAAAATCTGCCATTTTCTAAAACTATCATATTTTAGAATTGGTTTTCTTTTACATTAAAAATATTTTAAGATTTTTTTTTTTATTTTTTTTTATCTTAGAAGTATTTTATAAGGTATAAAATTTTATTGCTTTAATGTAAATTTTTTTTATACATATTTAAAAAAATATTTTTTGATTTCCAAAGGTGTTTAAAATTTAACAATTTATGATATAAATTAATTATTCATTCAATTTTTTTTCGCGTACTGTTCTAAACTAAATTTTTCATTTAAATAAAAACAAAACAAAAACTCAAAAAAAAATTATAAAAATTTTGAAATTGGTCCAATAATATAATTCCTTTTAATAATTTAATAAAAAGTCGATAGAATAGCATGCTGAAATCACGTGCAACTAATATTTTTACTACGAAAAACATGCTCGTTATTTTATTTTGAGGAGTTAATAACCTTGAAAAATATTTTTTACTTATAAAATGCAGCAAAGATTTGTTTGTGAGATTGAAACTTCTTAATGATCCTCATCTCATTAGCTATCGTAAAAATTAATCTCTAACTGAAACTCTTAAAGAAAATTGAGCTATCTGATATCACGCACGAAGTTTTGATTATACCAAAATCTTAAAAACGTCATTATTTTCGCGTCCTTCATTAAATTTCACAAACATCGCTTCTATCTCAATTTGTAGTGGATTATTTTTTAATTATATTTATCTTGGATTCACGGTCGACGCTTCTCTCATTCATTTGATTTCGCTTTTAGTCTAGACATGCGAAAGTTCAAGGATTGAAAAAAATACGATTCCTCATTTTTTTCGATTCGTTATTGTATCTTGGATTCGATATGTCATCGAAAGACCAGGAAACATTTTGGAATTCAATTGGAAACTGAAAGGGATAATAGAGTTACAAATTATGTAATGATTGAAATTGTGATTATATATTTTTTTATATTGGGCACCTGTTACCAATGCATTATTTGTTATCAGTGCGTATAAAATTTTAATTCTTAATTAAAAATAATATCTTAGTTATTGAATTTCTAATTAAAAATATTAATTTTTATATGTAACGATCGAGAGGATCTTCAGATTATAGCAAGTTGTGAATAGATTATTTCCTTTTTCGAAATTCAACTCTCAAAGTTCTTGTACCAAAACTATTTATACGTTTCAATACATTTTTGCTTAAGCTATTAATGTTAAAGTTCCTATTGTTGAATAAAAGTAACTAGAACATGGAATATTAACAGAACTGCTCAATGATTTTTTTTCTTTCAACTTTATACGAACGTATAAGAAATTTTTTCTCGATATCCAATTAAGAGCTTTGCAGCTATTTTCCTGTAGAGTACTCAATTTCTGAGGAGGCCTTAGTAACTGGAATAATAGCGTGAAAACTCTTCAGCGCAAATACCTCATAAATAAAGTCAACAGATACAAGGAGTCAACAACTTGTCAGCAGGCTCTTAACAGCTAAAGGGCTGTTTGTGGTTACAAGTTGTCAACAGCTTTCTTTCACTCGGACAAAACACATTTTTTTCCTCCCCCTTTCTTTTCGATGAGTTAAAATAACAAACGAATTTTTTTTTCTACTGTTCCCACGGCTATTTATGTTTAGTTCGCGGCACCGTATTATCATACTGATAAGCAAGCCTCTCATCAAGATATTGACCGTGTACTCAACTTTGAGAAAAACATCGCGAACGAGGAA
The DNA here is from genome assembly GCA_026290005.1 of Latrodectus geometricus. NCBI lineage: Eukaryota > Metazoa > Arthropoda > Arachnida > Araneae > Theridiidae > Latrodectus > Latrodectus geometricus. The sequence continues at coordinate 20,973 of JAPDSC010125078.1, read as the reverse complement.
GAACCTAATCAGTGACGTAATAGTAGCTAGAGTTAATTTTTAGGATGGAACATCTACCGAAAATAGATTATGTACTTAAATATTATACATCTCTGATAATAGAAACAGATTAAGATAAAGGGATTGATTTTGCACTGTTGAGTGCTAGTTGACCCCGTCACATGGGATCTCAATAGATTTTTTTAGCTTGCTATGACTCATGCTTCGATCCGTCCATCAATGTAATGACTTATTTTCGTCTTTTGAATTAGTTTATATTATCAGTTAGAAATGTTAAAACTATGCACAAAATATGTTTGTTTGGAGCCATAATTTGTTAAGTTTTTCACAATGCTAGGTGCATGGCAACTTTGAACCATGGTCAAATACTTAAGTTTACTGATAATGGATAATATTGCAATGTTCATTGATTTTGAAAGTTTTTAAGGATTTCCATGCTTTTAATAAATTTCAACTAAAATAGGAAAGTAAACCTAAAAGTTTAAAAGTTGCACCATTTTTTTAAAAACTTTTTGCCCTAACTAAATAATTTAATAAATTTCGAACCCCAATAAGAAATATAATCTTGAAGTAGTTTATATATATATATATATATATATATATATATATATATATATATA
>JAPDSC010125078.1:0-20253 GCA_026290005.1 Latrodectus geometricus | reverse complement strand
TATATATATATATATATATATATATATATATATATATATATATATTAATTGGCCATAATATTGATGGCCCTCTAAATAACACGGTAATATTTTATAGACATTTATTTCACAATGATTTTTAAATAAATGAATTTGATGTGATTATTTTAAAACACATTTTCAGTAAACAACATTTTATAAGTATGCTTTATTTTAAAAGTTTTAATGTTAATACTTAATTATTAAAAGTTAAAAATTGCGATACATTATAAATATTTAAAATAATAAAATATTAAATTAGTAAAAATAATACTGTCAGTAAATAGTTCGAATAAAAATATTATTAAATTATTTAGCTTCTGTTACATTATTTAACTTCTGTTATTTATTAAATATTAAAATAACTGAAATCATTAAGTTATTGTAAAATCAAGTGTTACAATTTATTTGCTTTTCTTTTGCTAACAACTTTACTATTATATAAATATCTTTTTCGCAATTTGTAAAATAAATACTTCCTACGCGAGAAAAATAAAGTAATTGATAAAATTCCAGACAATTTCTTGAAATCGAAAGCTGATAGTCTTCATCCGCTATCTACCAAAAGTGTCTTTCGTTTCTTTTTATATTACAAATGTTCACCAAGTCCCAAGTGTTGATATAAAAATAAAGACAATTCTAGTAATGCTTCCGTACAAGTTACACAAGAACAATTTCTATATTGCTGACTCATATTATAAATTGCACTTTGCTGATAATAAAATATTTTTTGCAGAAATGTTTGGCTATAATTTGACTGATGAATGAATGAAATCCTTGAGCACACATTTTATGAATGACTAAATGATTTTATTATTATTAGAAAGGAAAAAAATGATTAATGATATCTGTCGTTTTGTTCTAAAAGTTTGAAGAAGATGGGATAACTTTGTCGAATAAGGGGCAAAAGAAAAAAAGAATTCAGTTAACTTATATAGTTTAGACTAAAACTTTTAAAACATATTTTTCAAACATTTAAAAATTATATTACTATACATATACTAATTTGATGATGCAAATAAATAGTAAAAATTTTACTGACATAGAGGATAATATTATATACGAAATACTACAGTGATAAATAATCAGAGTTATGTATGAAGCGTATATAATATTCTTCTTAAATGTAATTTAGAAAAATATATACATTTGCATTGTTTATAGGAATATTAATTTATTGTAATAGACTTTTCGCAGGCTGCAGTTAGTCCATTTGATTTTAGACATTATTTTCTGGTCTATACAAGAGAAAAAACATCAGTCTCAAGATTTTTTATTTTTCATTATAAATATTAAACATTTGAATTTAATAATAATAAGTAATAAACCAGAGCAATTTCTGCTTATTTTTAGAATTTTTTAGATTTATGATACAAAATAAAAATAATTGTAAATAAAACTGTTGTAAAATATACTGGCACATTTAACAGTATGTCTTTTGAAAATATCCTGGCTTCTTGTCTTTTAGTAATCAAACACGGCTTATTATCTATTAAAAATTTACGCATCTAATTCGGTGGCAACAGACGTACAAGTTAAGGCTCTTCATAACAAGATCATAAAACATTATGATATTGAAAATATGGATTTCCATCTCATGTTGGGATTTCTGGTAATGAGATGGCCGATACACTGGCAAAGGCTACGACTCTGGATTCTCTCCAACCATATTTGAGTCATACCTTTAGTGAAGTATTTTCGGAGAGAAGGAAAGCGATTAATCAATAGTGGAGGCTTCCCCTGGGACATGATTGGTAAGAGCCCTGGAGTAGCTATTTCCTTCAGAAGAAACAGACGCCAACAGAGTTGTATTTCATGTTTCGCCAGTGGACATTTGAACTCTATGACTTATGAACAGGGTCAAAAACTTTTTAAGACTTGCACAAAGTGTAGGTCTGCCCAGGCTTCTCCTGAGCATATTCTGATTTGCCAGGATTTTAAATTGGACGAGGTGTTTTCTAAACCTCTTGAGTTTTTGGATTTTCTAGGAGTTTTTGGACTCATGGAGCTGGTCTGATTTGGGATCATGGAGGGATCAGAAACAACAACATATTGAAAAAAAAAAAAAAAAAAAAATAGGAAGGGTTCAAACAACATAAAAATATTATTTTTCTATTTTGCTTGTAATAAAAGATGTAATAATACTTCAGAAGTAAGAAATTTTATGAATCAATGAAAGTAGTTATAGGAAAACATTTAAATAATAATAAAAAAATTTCCGTTATGCTATTTTATAGCTCAATCTGTTTCATTTTACTATAATTATTATGTTTACGTTGAAACATTTAATTCAAATATGATTTTCTTAAAAAAATTAACTTTCCATCTATGATCTACATTTACATGTTGTTTGGTAGGGATTTCCATAATTTTATAGATACTTTAGTGCAAAAATAAATAGGGAAAACTCACACGAACTATTTTTCTTTCAGTATTTGTGTCTATTTGCCGCACTTGTTTGCAGCATCGCCTTAGTCAATGGCTTACCACGACATCACAGTCTCCACAAGCGAAGCGTCAGGCTGTGCGGCAGTATGTTAGTAGATGCACTCGCAACAGTCTGCCAGAATGAGTACTATGATCCAGCAGGAAGACAAGCTACTCGCAAGAGGAACTATGCCTATGTAGCAGGTAAGGCGCTTTGCAAATAGCCATTCATGTGGTGTAGCTTAATCTTTTTTCTAATTCTGGTTAATCTGAATTGTGCATTATTGGTTTTCCAGATTCCTATCCCTCTTCTTGGGGTGAAAGTTCTATCACCGATTTTGATGGGTTCGTGGACCCCCAAACAGCAATGGACTTCTTTGGACAACCCAGGTCAACCAGAGGAGTGGCTGACGAATGCTGCAGGAAGAGCTGTAGTTTCAACCAACTATTGTCCTACTGCAATCACGCCGTCTTGAAATAGACTTTTACCATCCGGACACTTTCTGCAATTGCCCGTGTGATATACTAATGATCAGTAGTTGGAATGGTGGTTTCAAGTGAAGGCAGAACCGCAGTACATTTCTTCTTTTTAAAAGGAAAGTACTGCGGAGATATGATGCAATTCTTCCTAATCTAGTGCTTGTCACGGTGAAAAAAATGTATTTACCAATGCGGGTATTTAAATATAAAGCGAAAAAAAATTGTAGTAGTTCTAATTTAGTAATTCTTGGTCTCTCTCAATTATGAAATAATTATTTCAAAAAAAATTAAAACAAACATTAAAAATAAACAAGATTGGTATAATTTTATTAAATGGTGCTTTCTTAAAAGTGCCTTAAATAGTTATTAAAATGCTTTAAAAATACCAATATGTGTTCATAATTTTATGTTAATAATAAAATGTGATGGGTAAAAAGATGATACCACTTCTCTGCTACGACATTATTTTCTTTACCGTGCAGTATTATCATCCATAATCAGACATATAAACATTTCATTTGTTCTTAATAAAGGAATCTCTTTAGTTTCAAAAAACACATTTCAGACGCTGCAACAGTCAGCCAGCCCAACTACTGAGCATTATAGCACTGCAACATTCAATTTATAAGGATCTTCTGATGGTGCTGAATATGTGCGTACCTGGGAATAAATTTCTATACCTTGCGTTCCTCATCAAAAGACTAAAACCACCTATGGCCTCCTTTATTAAGTCGGACTCTATTGGATGTAATCAACTCAGTGTGATTTTTTTTTGTGTTCTTTTCATGGCACTACAATTTTTAAATTAATGCACATTGTATGAGTGTAGATATTTTGTCATGCTGCCATTAAATTTATTCGTCATCTGTAGTCATTTCTATTATTTTTATGTTTCACGCACCACTGAATTTATATATATAGTGTCCGCTGATTTTTTATTACAGTATACAATTAATTTATTTGCATCATTTAGTTTTCCTTTACTATTTTACACAATAATTGCAACAAATAATATGAAGAAAATGATTTCTTGATTAAGCTAACTGCAACTCCAATCTATTTGATCATATTTGATAATTTAATGAAACATTTTAAAATATATTATTTATATAACTAACAAAAATTTCATTTTGTTAATATATACACAATAGTATTTCGTTTTCATTTAAAAGAGAGCTTATTGAAATGATTGTCTTTTACTACACTAAAATCTTTACATATTTACAAAAATTTTTAAAAATATTTGAAGAAAACAATTTACAAAGTAATAAATTTAATATTTAAAAAAAAAAAAAAAAAAAAAAAAAAACAAGATTGTAATTCTTTAAATATTTTACGTAGCAAAATCCTAATCAGGATTTCCTTAACAACTAGAGTTCAGAACAATTTTGACTAAGCTTTCAAAACAATAAAAGAAATTTTACTGGTTTACAATTTTAAATTTTCACTAAATATTTATTCTGGTATGCTTTATATATACATTTAATCGAAAATTTCATGATGCAAAAGAGTATAATGTACAAAATAATTAAATAAGAAAATAGTAATAAAGAAATACAGAAAGCACATAACAAAAAAAAAAAAAAATGTCATTAATATGGCAAGGGAATTTTTGAAATACAAACACTACAACATATTAAAAAAATTGACAAAGAATAAAATACTTATGATATTTCTTTCAAATTAAGCCACAAAATTTGGAAGCCAACTTGTTGAAAGATAAATGCTTAAGGACTGAAAGCCAACCGATTCATGTCAATTAAAAGTGAAAATCAATTCATACTGATTGGAAGCTAAAAATTCCTTAAAAGAATATGCATTTTACATAGATTAATTCAACCTAAACCAACAAAAAATAGATAATCAGTTTACTTATATTTGTATAGAAACATTCTTTCACTCCAGGATGTTAGGATGAAACTTGTGTATCAGTTCTGAGCAAAATAAACCTTTTTATTAAGAATTATTTTGGTAAAGATTTTATACTCTTATTTATTGTATTTACCTCCAATAACTTTGCCATTATTTACTGGGAAATTATTTCAAAAAATGTTTTTGTGAGCTGGGTGAATTTATAAGAAAAATTACAAAACTGTGCGCTTCTTTAAACCATTTGTCTGTTCGATCGTTTCCACTGTCCTGACTAATTTCAAATAGATAATCTTACAATAAGATGATATTTATTAAATTATCAACTAATAGGATTAACTTCTTGCTATAATTGATGGGATCATAATAATAGAGTATAGCTATCAACATCAATAATACATATATAAAATTAATGAAATATGAGATATATGCTGCAAATTTCTGAGCCTGTATTAAATCCTAAAACATTCTTAATTGATTCATATAAAAATAATAAAGATTATAAATATATATTTTAATATTATATGTTTAATAAATAAAAATACAGCATGGGAACAAAGTTGTTCCTCAATATAATAAAAAAATTTTTTATTTAAAGTTTTCATATTTTTTTTATGTATGATTTTTAAAAATCCTGTTTAAAATTTATTTAATCACTGTTTTCTATAAATTGTGTAATTTTTGGAAGATACTATGAATACTTTATTTTTTTATAATCAATACATTAATTAAGGTATATTAAGGTGTAATTAAACATTCATTTATTACAAATATGTTAAAGCAATAGCAAGTAAAATACTGATATTTTTTTCTGCGTACCAGCAATATTCCATGGATATTATTAATTGTAGATAAATTTAATAAAAGTTTGTACTTCAAAAATCTTCTAGATTAAGTTATAAACTAAAATTTAAAAATCTATTTAATGGTCTTAAGTAAAATCAATATATGTGTGCAAATCAAAAATTCAACATTATATTGGCATTTAATTTTAAATGTAATTCTTATTTAATATTAAAAATAAATTAAAGGCATTTTTTTAAATAGACTAGGGATTTTCAATATAATTTATTTTTGGATACATTTTCATGTTCAAGAGTTGCTATTTTTTAAAATCAATTTCGATCCATAGATTGTTTCAGAAATATAATTAAATGAAGTACACAAATGAAATTATTTAGAACTCTTCAGAATAAGTTACCATAAATACAGAGAGTCAGACATTTTAGAGAACTATTTAGCGTTGACAATAAGCATAAGAGAGGTATTTTTAAAAAAAATTAACCCGCATACACATGAAAAAAAAACTCTAATTTAAATTTACACAGCTTCTACAAATGTTCATTATGTCCCTTTGGTGGAAGGACACGTCCAGGCATTAATCAAACTCATTCCATACATTTTGAAGCAAACAGCTAGTCAAACTGTCGATATCACTTTACTTAGACGATGGCTCTTTTCATACTTCCTTCTGAAAACTCATTGCATAACATATGAACAATTAGCATATTCAAGGTCAATGAAGTTTTTCTTGGTCCCCCCCCCCCTTTCGAACGGTACTAAGCTCGTACTGCCTCATCCGATCAGAAAGATAATTGACTTATTTTGTAACCAGTAATACACAATGTGAACTTGGTAAATTTATATTTTTCAACAAAAAGAGGTTTTCCTCTCTGGCTTATAGCAGCCCAAAGTAATACAAAAAAGTTCCTGGAACCTCTGAACAATTCTTTTTGTTGAACAGATATTTTGCATATTACAAAAAGCTTGGTGTAAAAATAATTTCTTACAGAAAATATGATCTCATTAGCAGCAAGTCTTTTCAGTAGCTTTTTGCACTTTCTGCGAGTTTCATCACTTTATTTTTCTCAGTTAATCCATATGGACTTTTATTTTCATGCATGTTTATTTTAAATCCTGTTTAATGATGATTCCAGCCATATTTTTGGACAAATTGAAAAATCTCGCGAAATTTTTCTGGCAGAAATTGTGAACATTTTCTTCAAATTATTTTGTAGACACATTTTTATAAATTTTTTTTTGTTCGAACACTCAGTTCACTTCCACCATTATACTGTATTTGTACACTACCCGTTTCTTTAAACTGTTACACTATCGTTTTGAAATTCTTTCAGTTAAACTTTCAGACACATTTAAATATTTCTAATTCTTAAGAACTTCACAATGCCTTCAATCTTTTAAATTCTATTTGAGGATTAAGCATCCCTGCTGATAATGCAAAGAAGAGTTTTAATTCAAATATCGTCTGCACAAATACATAGAATTAAAATAAAACTACTATTGCCAACATAAAAGAAATTTTTAAATGAAAATAATGCTCAAAAGAATTTCAACATCACCTTTTGTGGGCATCCTGTGTATATAACATATTTAAAAACAGAAGATGGCTTAATTACAAGCAGAATATAGATTACAATAAATTATTAAACTAATCTTGATATTATATACAGAACCATGTGTTTGGTTTAAGCACTTAGTCAAGTAATTTGTCATCAATAATTATTCTACCATTAATAATTACTGAAGTGTAACTTAGTACCCGCAGATTAATGAAGTTGCCTTTTCAATGTTTTATTGAAACAAAGTCTGCAAAGTGTAACAAATAAATGGTAACTGATAGTAGACAATGAATGATTAAAATAACTAGATATTTATGGAACACTATGTAATTTATTGTATAATTTTTTGTCTAAATAATTTTATTGCAATCTTTCTTTACAATTAATAGTTAGAATTTCAAATATATTACCTTTCTTTCAACCAATAACAAACTAGATTAAAATTACTATCCATAATTACAAATTTAGCATTTAAGCAATATAAAAATAATTTGCTTATTTTAATAGTTATACATTTAAATTACTGAATAAAGGAATTGTGTAACATTTACAGTGCTTAATTTAATATTTTAAATAAACAGTTTTTAAATTATCTGTTGTTTCGCCATTTAAATGAAGATAGAAAGGATTATTTTTAGCAAACATATGAATTTACATCAATGTAATAGAATATTTTATGTTAGTTATGAAATGACATAAAACAGTGTAAAATTTGTTCAGATTACTCATGAAATGCTTCCATACATGCAATATATAATTTTTTTTATTAATCTCCTACAATAATTACTCAAAAGAATTTCATTAAGGCATTCTTAACACTTTCTAATTAAATACATTCTTTAATGCACTTTAAATAGGCACATCTTGATTACAATTGGAGCTTTCTACATAACAAATATGTAAATGAAAGACAATCATTAGCACATCATTAAAAAAAAAAGAATTGTAAAAATATTAATCAACAATTACTTACAATACAAAAAATTAAAAATAAAATCAAATACAAAAAATAATTCCAATTTAAATCAAATACAAAAAATTAAAAATAAAATCCATAAGTAACAGTATTTTTTATGTGTGTGTGTTTTAAATTTTGCATTTTTAATTATCATAATAAATTTTATAAGGTATAAAAGCAAATATAACTTTTTTATTAAATTTTCTGTAAAATTAAATATTTAATGACTTCACTAACAATAAAAATTATTTTTTTTTAAAAAATTTCCTCAACAAATTCTGCTAATTGGTTATACATATTTATAAATGGGTAAATTGGCAAGTCTTGTACCTGAATTAAATTCAGATGCAACTTGTTTAGCATGTTAATCAGTATTTAAAGCATAAATCTGTTCATATTGAGTTTAAGAAACAAAAAAATAGCTTATATTTAAAATAAAATTTAAATTGTTTAATATTTGTGAAAAGAGAGAGAGATTTCTTAAATCAATATTTTTAAAACAAAATTAAAGTAATTTATTAGTTGAATGTTAAAATATAGATTATCTATCAGATGTTTGACAATAACAATGATTCTGTAAATGGGAAGAAATATTAGTTTCCATGTTAACAGAAATCATTTGCCATAACTAAGCAAGTTTCACAGGGAAAATTTTAATTGCTCATTAATATTTTTACATGAAGAAATTAATTGTTTTGTTCACTGTAGGCAAAGAATTCAAAATTTAAAAGATAAGAAATTCTATGCAGTAATAGTATTAGCAGTGGCTTTTATTATTCTTTCTGATGATTTATTAAAAGCCTCAAACAATAATTTATTATTTATACATTTCTCATGGTGATTCTTGTTTTAAAATTCAAGAATATCTTGCAAATTAAAAATTCAGGTGATCTAGTATAAATCAAATTTTTATAAAGTACATTTATTTTAATAACAGAAGTTACAGTTAAATTATTTTAACTACCTAGAGAATTTAGCTCCAATAATTTTTTTTGCAATAAAAAGTTAAATGTTAATAAAGCTTTAAACATTATACTCAAATATTTTTTGGTTTTTGGGCAACTCAATATATTTGTAATATTTAATTTGGTACACACAGAAAATATGTACAAAACAATCTTTAATAAAATTAAAATTTACAGGTTTTAACTAATTCCCTATTTTATTTCAATGATTTAATAAGATATTGAAAAACTTAAAAAAAAATAGAGCATTTAAACAAAATATTTTAAAATAAAATTCATAATCCTATTGTTCATGTACACAACTCATGTTTTTTCCAGATATTCAGAAAAAAAAATTGTGAATTAAAAAAGTGCTATCCTAAACAAAATTAAAAAATCAGAATCAATTTTATTTAATTTAAAAGTTGTGAAACCATAATGTAAAATGAATAGATTGTAATCAGTAACACAACATTGAAATTTACAAAATGAATACTAACAATATAATGGACTTCAAAGCTTTATTGTTCTTTAATAAAATACAATGTTAAGGCAGCAATGAACTGCATTAAGGAATGAAAACAATGAAACTGATTGTATAAAAATGATGCAACTGAGATATATTAGCTTTGTTGATATAAGAATTAGCAAACGGACATTCCGAAATCTCTGCGATGATAACGATCTGGATCAAAATAGGAGGTAACCACGACTCTATTGGCAAATTTTCGTCCAGTCAACGATTGTTGAGCTTTTTGACAGTCAATTACAGAGTTAAATTCCACAAAAACCTAAAAAACGAAAAAAACAAACAAAACGAAATCTATATTAAAATATAAACAGTTGCAAATGATATTTACTAAGATCTTAGATTATATCTTTATTAAGTGTTAAGAAAACCAAAACATTTTAACACAAATAGGAAAATTTATAATATACAGATATCTTTACATATAATACTTGTTTCTTGTTGAAGAAAGTTGATTTGTTTAGTGACAAAATTTACCTATCCTTGGTTAAAAATTTGAAATGCAAAACTTAGTTTCATTTGTGTCATGCATTACGAGCTTGTCTAACAAAAATTTCAATAAGCTCAAATTTATGAATGGAATACATATTTTGTCTCACATTAAGAAATAAAATATAACTGGAATATGATATGTGATGATATAAAAAATAAGCATATAAAATAACCATGAAAACTATTTCACACATTAGAAATAGTAAAATAACAATACATTAAAATTGATAACGTCTTAATTTTAATCCATGCAGTGCCCATTCCCACACTTAACAAAATTATTTTCTTATAAAATTGATTGTTTGTGGGGGGGGGGGGGGAAATCTAGACTGAATTCCAGTACAAAAATTTTAGGTAAAAAAAAAGTATGTGAAATGACCTTTGAAATCTCATAATTTTTGGTAGGCTTTTTAAGAAACAAAAATTGACTAGAAAAAGATTGACAACAAATAAGATTGTACAATAGCGAATTGAATTTATACTACCTTTCCACATCCAGGGACATCCACTCCTTCGATTGGTCGAGGAATTTCTACACTTTTGACTGTTCCATATTTAGTGCATTCTTCTCTTATATCTTCAAGAATATCTGTATTGTATCAACACATAAATATTAAAATATTATTTGTACATTTAAGAACTAATTCTAATACTTTGAATGTTAATGTTTTAGTTTTAATATTTGAATTCTTTCAGTTGCGGATTAAATGAGAAATTTGAAACTTTTGATTATTAGACTACGATTATATTATAAAGGAAGAAAAACATTTTTCACAATAGAACATTCAAATATAATTCAAAGATCAATAAAGTAAACATTATATGAATAGTACCAGAAAAATTAAACAAAATATAAAAAATGGTGCTTGCAGAGAAGTTATGAATACCAAATCTTATTTACCTTCATACTCTTCTTCATCAACAAGCTCTTCTGGTACTACCATGTTCATCAAACATAAAATCTCGGTAGCTGGACCAGGACCCTGAGTAACTTGCAATCCAGGTACTTGGACTTGCACTGGAACCTAATAATATCCACAATATTAATATACTACTATGGACAAATAATAACCGAAATGAAATGTGATTAAATATTATTACTTACATTTGTTTGAACATTTTTTGCCCCAACACTTGCTCTCTGGACAATAAGACGTTTGTCACTAAGTTGCATACCATTGAGTCCTTGAATAGCCTGAAAAATATAAACAGTTACAAATACTTCTCAATATATTATAAAAATAAACATAATGAATGTTTATTTTTACATACAACTAAAAAAAACTTAACAAACAGGAAGCAATTATTTTGAGAGTTATTTTCCTCAAACAGCAATATTTTTCACCCTAACTTCTCAAAATTTTGTACTATCTATATATATATATATATTTCGGGTAAATTTATCTAACTACATTAATAAATTACAAAATTTTATTTATTAATACAATAAGTATTAATAAAAAATTTTTGCTTCTTAGAATTTATTTGAGATTAAGGAGTTTTAATATTTTTTTTTTGTAAAAAGATTTAATTTCTCATCTGAATAATTAACATTTTTGCTTATATTATACATTGATAGTTTATTTTAACAATGATTTACACTTAATGCATAAGAAAAATATTTATAACTATTTAAAAAAAAAAAATTGGCAAACTTAAATAGCCCTACTTCAAAATATGTTAGATGCAAAAAATCATTGATTACATTTTCTTTTACACTCATCGAAAAAACCAAAGCGATCACCTTGTAAATTGCTATACATTACAATTAAATGCAGTCATTTACTAGTATCATTAGTTAAAGAAAGCAAATTTTAGTAAAAAAGCTATTATTACCTTTTTATCATTTATGTTGTAACAAAAATACAGAATTAGAAAAATCCTGGATGGATGGGAAAAAAATTGTAAAACACTGAAAATATATTCAAATAGGTACAAAACTGCACATATTTTAATGAAATGTTATTGATTATACATTCCAGATTAAGGAAACATGTTCTGAAGAAAAGCCTAATTTTTTAACACAATCATAATTTTCAAATAAATAAATTTTTTTTATGATAGAAATTTATAGTAAAAGTAAATTACAAATTATTTAATATGTGAATTAAATGTAGAAAATAGTCTAATTATACATGATAGCAAGCAAAACTCCTCGAACAAGATGAAACTTCACTATTTTATCTGGCAATTTAATTGTAATATTTGAAGAAAAATCTAAAATATTTTCCTTAAAATTTCTAATCATGATTTACTCATAGAATTTATGAGAAAGATAATTTTAAGCTTATTTAATGGAAAAAATGTAACTATATCTAAACACATTCTATTTTTCAATATATACACTGCTGGCCACCTAAATTGAAACATCAAGGAAGACTAGAGATATCACAACAAAATTTATTTTGCAGATAACATGTTGATCAAGTATCAAATGATTAAATTTATAGACTTCTGTGAAGTGTGATTCCTGCCAAAATCAGTAGCCAATGTTGGAGGTTACTATTGCCACACGCCTCAGCATTGATTCAAAGAGACTGAATGTATTCTTGGGGTACAGCAGACCAAGCAGCTTCCACACATTGCCAAAGTTGATCTAGTATGACAGCTGGGGATATAATTTGGGTCAATCGCTGAGCAATCATGGACTACATGTTTTCTATCAGAGAAAGATTTGGAGAGCGAGCCGGACAGGGAAGCAATTTAATAAGGTGATTGCCGAAGACCCTTTGGACAATGTGAGCCATGTGTGATCGTGCATTATCCTGTTGAAATATGGATGTGGGCTAGTTAAGAAGATACGGAAAGAAAGCTCCAACATCTTGGAGATGTAGCATTAGCTGTTTAAATTACCAGTTATGCATACTAAGGAAGTGCGAGTGATATCCAATACTGTCCCATACCATCATGTCGGTGTATAATGCAGCTGTTCAGCATCCTTTCTCCACTGTGTCTCCAGACTCGATTGCGATCATCAGGGTTGCAGACAGAAGATTGACTCATCAGTAAAGACAGTTTCAGTCCAGTCTGCTGCCCACATCCTTTTTCACTGCATCATTGGTAGCGGAGACGTCTGCGGCTTTGTGTCAATTGCTGATGAAGCAATGGTTGTCCTGCGAACAGACCACTTAGCTGTAAAAGGCGTCAAATGGTACGCACAGACACTGGATGATGCGTTACAGACTGATTGTGCTATGGCTCGCTATAGGGCTGAGCAAACTATCCCTATCATGCGCACAATTTGCCTGTCATCATGTGAAGTGGTGCACTGAGGTGGATGCAATCAAACTCATCGGTTTGCCATATCCTTCTACATTCACTGATCACATGTCCGCATTACAATTGCTTGGTTACGTCTAACACAGCTACTGATTTCTCTGAAAGATATTACACATTTTCAGTAGGCTACTATCTTTCCTCTGTCAAACTCAGATACTTGATTGAAAAATGATCACTGTTTTCTATGAGGTATAACTGATCTTTTTATGAAAATGGGGGGGGGGATACAAACACACACCACACAATTTACCAGTGCTTGGAAGTGGCACCATAGGTATGCGTGGTGTGTATCTGCTCTGAAATTCCAATCATTTGCATATCTTATCTCCACTAATGCATGTTGTAAATTTCCTGTTATTTGCATGCTTCCTTTAGGCTGTTGCATTTACAATTGCCAACAGTGGATATTCCTTCCTTATCATTAAGATCCTATATTTCATTTGTATTCAAAAACATATTTTTTAATTGTTAATTCAGCATATCTTGTCAAATAAAGAAAAAAATCCGAAAAATCTCCATATTACACTTAAATTTATTCTAGGTTATCATTAACAAACTGAGACTTAAAAAGAATAGTAAACTGATTAACAGAAGTTATACAAAACTATATTATTGAATAAATTATTATAATACAAATGAGGTGTATTAATAAATATTTTAACATACCTGATCAGTGCTTATGGTGTCAACATATTCGCAAAAGGCATATCCTTTTGAAAGTCCAGTAGCAGTATCTTTTACTAAATTAAAAGCTTTTAATTGACCAAAGGACAAAAGAAAGTCCTTCACCTAAGGATAAAAACCAATATAAAAGATTTAAAAGGATTCTTATAAGTTAAAATATAACTGATCAAGTTTATTATGAATATATATATTATGAATTAAAATAATATAATTTACAATTAGTTAAATCATGTTATTGTCAATATTAATACAACAAATAAATTAAGGCAGAAAACAACATTCAAGATAATTATTATACTCAGTTTCATTAAGCTAATAATTTTACTTTTAAATATAGAATCATTCAATCAAGGCAAACTCTTAAATACATTAAAAGGTATGTTTTTGTTATAAATATTCTCTTATTATATTTAATTCAAACTTATAATAAATTAATTTAATAATAATAATGTTAAATACACACATATTTTAATAACAATAATTCAATTTAAAGTGTGCAAAAGAAAAGATCAAATTAAAAATTAGGATATCATTCAAAAATATAAGTGATAATGATAATTTTATGTATATGAAGTCTAGTGTTAGATTAATGGTATTTATCATCTAATATTACATTTGTAAAATTACAAATTCGGAAAAATTTAATTTTTCAATATTTAACAGCAATTTATATTGAAGTGGATACATATTAATTTCATTAATAGCATTTTTTATAAATCTGCCTAAAACTTCTGTAATTAAGTATTCAGTTGGGAAAACTATCATAGTTTATTGCACAATTTAGTTTATTAAAGAATCATTAACTCTTGCAGAACCTTGAAAGTACTTCACGAATAATTAATGCTTGTTAAAAACTTCTGTAATTAAATAATTTTACAGAAATATTAAAATAAACTATCAAATGTTCATAAAATTTAATATTTACTTTAATCATTAAATACTTATTAATTTAATTATTGATACACAGTAAAAACATTTAGTTTTTCATTGTATTATTTACAAGTAAATCAATTTACTGAGCATACAATTATGAAACTAAATAGTACAATCATAATACATATCAATATTAAACATTTAAAATACTTTCTCATTAATATCTTGCTTTAAAGTTTAACAAACAATACCACTAATTATTTTCTTAAGAAATACATCTTCTGGATAGTAGCTGCAGTGGAATTTCTAGTTAACCGCAGCATAAATTACTAAAGCTATGTTCCACGCACAGAGTGCAACATGATGATTGATCGCTGTCCTAAAAAGCCTGCAAGGCAGAATTTTGATAGTGTTAAATTATATAAAACTTGCCTGTTTTGGCCCACAAAATGTCACACAGTTGTGAAGTTTCATGTTTTGGTTTAGCAACTAGGTACGGGGTTACCAAGCTCGTAACCTACGCTACGAATTAGATGGGGAAGAAGAGTAAATATCAGTAAGATTGATCTCAAATTGGAATCAAGAAATAAAATACAATTTTTTTTGGTTTTAAAGTTAACCGGACAGAGAATTAACTATTACCGTAAGTAATACCATGCATAATTTACATTTGATATTAAATAAGGCACACAATAAAACTTAATGCATGAATATAAATTTTGAACAACAATGCAATAATATCCAGCTGCTTTTTCTCATAATTACTGCATTGTTTTCTTAAAACCATAAGTTTAAATTGAGTCGAATAAAAAAGAATTCCATTTATAAAATATTTAAAGCAAACATAAAATATAAAAATTATTTAAATTTAATAAATTAATACAATAATCAATCCATAATTGTAATTTACTACATCACATAAAATTATTCTACAGAATCTTATAAATCATAGAAAATTATATAGTAAAATCAAACTTTAAATTTCTTTAAATTTAAAAATAATTTTAAAAATATTCAATTACTGATATAACTAAATATATTTCCTTTAATATAAAGGACTTCTTATAAAGAAAAAAAAATTCAAATGCCAGTCAACTGACCTGATCTTCATTCAAGAAGTTAGGCAATCCACCAATGAAGACTTTATTGGGTGAATCTTGTACAACAGTTGAAATAACACCTATAAATAAAACATAAAAGAAATTTGATTGCATTATTATATACAGCTGAATTTTTTTTTTTTTTTTTTTATTATTTCCAATGGCAGATTATAGACAGTTACAGCAAAATAAATAAAAAGAATAGAACAATAATACAGAAAGATACTGCAACAGAGTCTAAGATATTTTTTCTCTTAGTAATAAATACATAAAGGATATAATTTTACCTGGTACAGCAGAATTAGGAATTTCAGACATTCCAGGAACAGGTTGATAATCATGAGGGCGACGAATTTTAAGACTCTGTCCCTTGAAATTAATACCATCAAATGCCATTGCTTGTGTTGTTTCATCTATTGAGCGGAACTAAAAAAAAGACACTCGAAAATATTTAAACGTACCATTTAACACTAAAACTACCGAAAAGGGTCATTTGACCCATTTTCCCATTAATTTTGCCGAATAAAAAAAAATCCCCGGTATGTTTAGTGTTAAAACTAATAAAATAATGCACCATTTACTTAAATTATAATTTGAGTTACATTGCCTCCATCTAATAACTAATAGCAGACAATATGAAAATATGTTGCATGAACTCAAAAAATATAAGACAGGATAATTTTAGAAGTAGTAGAAGTCTCAGAAATAAATCGCTGATACATTAACACAATACTAAAATATTCTTTGAAATATAAGTACTATATAAAAAAAGGGGAAAATTTTTTTCCCTTCTTTTTTCATATTTATATTTATTTTTCGAGATAATTTGTTGTGATAATGATTAGTACATAGTTTTCCAACTGTTTTCAAATTAAAATATTTATAAAAGCTTGCAGAATATATTTTACAATGCAATTTAAAACATTTGAAGAATTAAATTATTTTTTAAAAATATTTTTATAGCATATTTGAATGTTTTAAATTCAGAAACTCTAAACAAAACATACTTTTCCAATTTAAGGTGCAATGAATATTCAAATTAACTTCCACTTAATGATCTTTTATTGTTCTCTGTTATCTCATAGAAATTTGATCCATTAATCAGAATTAGATGAAAAATTGTCATCAAAATATTCATACATATAAAGATATTTTAACAAATACATAATAATAATTATTGGGAAAATGCTATTTTTGTTTAAAATTTTCACTTGCAGACAAATGAAATTTTTTTATTTGAATTGAAATCAATTTAGGAAAGCAACTTTTAAAATGAAAGTAAAAATTACACAAAAGGTATATATATATATATATAATTTTCTTTTGCTTTTTACTTCGATTTTAGATTTTATGTATTTATATATATATTTATATATAATTTCAACTTTCATTTTAAAAATTAATATTGCTATAGAATTCATTAATAAATTTTATAGCAAACATAACAATAAAATATTTTTCTTGAACTGTATGACATAATTAAAAACAGTGCATAGAAACTAAGATCGAAGTAAAAAGCAAAGGAAAATTAATTCTTACCTCTAGGA
Source organism: Latrodectus geometricus (assembly GCA_026290005.1). Classification (NCBI taxonomy): domain Eukaryota; kingdom Metazoa; phylum Arthropoda; class Arachnida; order Araneae; family Theridiidae; genus Latrodectus; species Latrodectus geometricus. The sequence continues at coordinate 2,693 of JAPDSC010125078.1, read as the reverse complement.
AAGCAAAATTTTTGTCTAAATTAATTTGACAAGCTAAAATAGGATTTCCCTGTGCTTGAGAAAATCCACAAACATGCATCTGAGCATTAAAAAAGTCCATCATCTCATCCTGAAAGAAGATCTTGATTATAATATATTGCTATAAGAATTTTTATTGCAAAATACCAGCTAACAAAACTTATTAAGTGCAACATTATTTGGTATGTAAAACTAATTTAAGACCGAAAAGATACAAATTTATTATTAAAAAAAGGTAATAAATGAAGAAGAAAAATAATGGCATAAAGTATTTGAGTTCATTAGTCATACTTTATGAAAAAAAAAAAAAAAAAAAAAAAAAAAAAAAAACTGAAATCCTTAGTTAAAAATCCAGAAAAATGCACACATTTACATTTAAAATTGTTTTCATAAGTTTTGTGAAGTATGTACCTTCATAGATTTTATTGTATAATGACATAAAAAACCAGCATTTATTATATAAATAATAAGTAAAATTTACATATGATGATTCAAAACTATTAGCAAGTATAAAATTAACGAAATATATATTTCAAAATTAATTCAAGTAGGAAATTGCATTAGTTCTATAACAATATTACAAAGTTTAAAATAAATTTACATAATTTATGGCAGAAGAAATACAATTATAAACTCATAGCAATAAACTACTTAAAATTCAAATAAAATACTGAATTAAATACAATAAAAAATAACACAAAGGCAGACACAGACCAATGCTTTCATAATAATTTATAAACATAAATTCAGTGAGATATAGATGAAAACTTACTTCAGAGCACCCAAATGGAATGTTTCCTACATAGAGTCTCCGGGCTTGGCGAGTCACTGTACTACCAACTACTGGAACTGTACCCACAACAGGACCTTGTGTTGTATAAATGCTTGGAGGAATTTGCCCAGAACCTATAAAGAAATAAAGTAAATATAGCTATTTAATTATCATTTATTTAAATACTTTCAATTTATAATTGAAAGGACACATTTTAAATTCATGAAAAGTACATTTACCCTAAACTAATAAAAACGTTGTAAAACAAAGATGATCATTAATATTAAAAGATCGATCCAAAATTACTATAAGTAACACATATCTAGTAATAAGATATCCCTCAATTTATACAATCATTCTATACCAATTTGCAAAAATTTCCCATTAACACTTTAAACGGTCAATTATTTTACCAGAAATGCTTCCAAAAAAGGCATATTTTTTTATAGCACATAATTAAATACCATACTTAATGAAATAAGAATATTAAAAATTTATTTTATTTTACAAATTTGGACATAAATGTTTGCTTTTTTCAAGTACATTCTGCATGTAATAAAGAATGGCGTATTTATTTGTCTCTTCCACAATTTTACTCATGAATGAAAACTTAATTAATGTTTCATAAAATTGTAGAACATCAGAAGTGTCGTTAAATTGTACGTGCACAGAGGGAATACCAGAAAATTTAGATCAAGGACTGGAACAGGTGGAATTTTCACACCAACCTCGGTAAAAATTCTTGCAGAACTCAAATCTTCATCAGAGCTGAGCTCACTGCACGAGTCATCTGAGGAATAATCCAAATAATTAGAGGAAATATCTGTATCAGAATGTAGTTCATTGTCTAACAAGAAAGTATTTTCCTCGTCTATTCCATCAATAATTTCTATAAGATTTACAAGTGTGGCATATAGTAGAAACAAAATTTCCAAGAAAAGTTCCCGCTACATAGAAAAACCCGGATGAAAAGCATTTCATTACATGGACAAGCCATGCCACCTGTTGAAAAATAATAATACTAAATAGTCTCTTACAATAATGAAAAATGTGGGCAAACCAGAAAAGGAAAGGAGAAAATATCAATGCCAGTACGCCGTACGAGCAAACCGGATGAAGCATATTTTGGGTAGAATGTACGCTGTACAGGCAAACTGCTTAAAGGGATAAGTTTTTAATTTATTGAATCAGAATTTTAACACTCATTGGAAGAATTCAAGATAAGAACTTTAAGACACATTCCTACTTTAATATTCAATTAGCATCTATCTTAAAATGGAATGACATTATAATAAAAATTCAAAGTAAAATGTTTTTTAGTAAGATTCATTTCTTTAGAAGTCAATTTGCTGGCAAGAAGTGTCATTATGAACCCAATAATTATTAGGTGATAAAAAAAATAAACTGTAATACATTGTAAAAGAATTTTAATTTGTACTAAAAAAGGATAAAATAGTCTGTCTTGCACAATTTAAAAATAATTAATAGATGTAAACTCAACACAGAAACAATTTACTGTAGTCTTCTCCCAAGAATAATATTTATAAATAGAGCTTATATTATTTGATGACTAAATTATTGCTGCAGACTTGATAATTATCAAGAAATACTAATTTTCAATTCCACTAGAAAGTAATTTTAAAATTCAGAAAAGTCAATATTTTTATAAATGAACATCTAAATACAATAGTAAAAAAAAATTTAAGAGGGGAAAAAAAAAAAAAAAAAAAAAAAAACAGAAGTTAAAATAGTGAAAAAATTTAGCTTAATAAATGCACTGATTACAAGATAAAATAAAAGAAAAAAACAGCAGAGTTAATATATTAAATTTCATTCACTTTAAAGTCATGCTTTTCCTTCCAGATATGATTACAATTCCTACAAGTGACTTTCTATTCTTTTT
>JAPDSC010125076.1:219513-243940 GCA_026290005.1 Latrodectus geometricus | reverse complement strand
AAAAAATTGATCTCATAAAGATAGTCAGAAAAAAGTTAATTTGATAAAGACAGTAAAAACTTGTGCAGCATGTATTAATAATTGATGGTGTAGCTAAAAGCTTAAGGGAGTTTTAAGAACCAATTAAATAACATTTTTTCTTTAAATATTAAAGCTACAAATAAGATGTTTGAAGTAATATTTGAAGTTTTTGATGGTGAGGGGAATATATTGATTGGTACACCTGATTCTAAAAAAGAATTTTTCAACTTCCAAAAATATAATAAAATAAGGAAAATGCTGTTGATATTTGTAAAGTAATATATTTATTTAATAATTACCCTACCATGAGTAGATAAGAAAATAATATAGAAATTTTTCTATGAAGAAAATATAGTTTAATAGTAGATGGAAATTTTGAAGTAGATGGGAATATGGTTCATGAATTGCATAGTTCTTCGAAATGTTTTTCAAATGAAATAATTGGAATAATTTTTGTTGAACTGTAGACAATCTTAATTTCTTTCAAGAAACTTTTGAATTTTCAAGCAAACTTGATTTGTAAGGCCTATTAAAATAAGATTTTTTTTTTATAAATATTTTTATGTGTGAAAGATTTTATAAGTTAAATGACTGACTTATTATGAATATTTTTTCACATGAAAAAAATAATTGAGAATTTTTGTAAGAAAATTTCAAAGCCATTACAAAAAAAAAAGAACAAATCAGTCTAAGAAAACTAGTTTTAATATTATTTAGTCAATAAGAAAATAGCTTTCTTTTAAATTTGGTCGTGAAAATTGTACAATAACTATTTAGCCGGCCAATGACTGAGTTTTTAGCGTTCCTGACTCCTGTGCGTGGGGGCTGTTGGTCCCAAGTTCAAATCCCGGTTTGGGCACGGGCCTTCCTTTCTCTCTGTGTATCTTTGTTCTTTCTTCTGAGATAATGGATGAATGTGGCCCACCTTATAAACGGGTTAGTGGTGATGTGACGTTGGCAATGCTACTCGTACCTCTGTGACTTGTTCACAGGTGCCTACTGGGTAAGGATAAAATGAGTTTCCAGACTTGTTTTGGGTGACGGGTTCAATCTCCCAGTGTGCCCCACATCATTAGCAAAAAAAAAGTCACAATTTAAGTATTTCCAAGCTTATCAAGAAACAACTGTAAACTTGATTTAAAAAAAAAAATGATGAATCAAGATTGTGAATGCTTGATTTATTTTTGTAGTAAATTCAAAATGTAGAAAAAATATTCAAGCTTTTATGAATCAAGTTTAAATCTTACTTTGTGTAATTTTTGAAGAAAAATCAGGCTATCTCTATTTGAAAAAATCAGAATTTAAGCAGTACATGAAATGAAGTAGATTATGTTAAATTATGCAATGAAAACAAAACAACCAAAATTAATTTAAATTGGTGGTCTCATATCTTTAAAATAATGCAAGATGACATTACATAATTTTACACTTATTAAAAACTGTTATGACTGCTTTTTCAAGACTTCAGGTTGAAGATTTCTTCTATCAATATTATGAATGTTATTACCATAATGTTAACTGTGGAAATTATGGAAAGTGTCAGCATAATCCTGTATTATTTACAATTTAAAATTTGAAAAGCACTAACAACAGTTAATGAGAAAATAACTGAACTTCTCTAGAAAAGAAAACTTTATCAGAATTTTACTGTGCCTAAACAAAATGAAAATGCTTTTCCCAGTCAAACAGTTCTTAAAAATCGCAATCTCTAATTCCTGACAATAACTTAAATTATCTGTAGACTACAATATAAGGGAAAAAAAATATATTGAGTCTAATGTTAAAATAAGTAGTTGTGCAAAGGAAAGTAGTTTATCTCAAAGAAAAATATATTTTAAAATGCTAATATATAGTAAAATTAATTGTAAAACTTTTAATAGTTAATATAAATTTTAATTAAATGATCTATAAGAATATCAATTTAAAATTTCCTCTTTTGGTAATTTTTTAAAAGTGGCACTCCTGTTACATTTCAATTCTACATTAAGAATTTTCATCAATTTGATTTCTGCCTCATTCATCATCCTTTATTAGACTTTCACTTTATCCGAGTTATATTCATTTTTAATAATGAAAATATAGCTGTTAAAGTTGGAAATTTCTCAGTATTTGATGCAAGCTATTTTTAATTACTTATTTCTTTTGCCTTTTAGATCTTTCTTCTTAATGTAAGAAACTTCACTCAGAAATCTAAAATAACTTCTTCTAGATTCCTTTGTTATCCTAGGCTCTGATAAGAATTGTTATTTTTTAAATTAATCTTTAATGTATGAAAGTGTAAGCTATAGAAACAGAGTTCAAATTTAATAATAATTTATATTTTTTAGAATACCAACACATAAATAATATAATGAAACTTGTGATGGTCAATACTGTTTTTTTTTTTTTTATTAAAGTTATTTGAAAGTGAATTATCTATTCTTATGTATTGTAACTTCATAAACTTTAATAATTGATGGCATTTTTGTTAGGGCCTATCTCTTTTAAAAAAATTTCTTTTTATAATACAATTTTTTTTATAATATAATTTTCAAAATTTATATTTTGCATTTAAAACTTTATTTTTGCAGTAGGCAAACGATTATATATGTGCAGTAATTTGCATTTATAAATGTATTCTTAAGAAATAAAATATCTAGTAAATTTTACCTTTTTTTTAAATATCTTATAAAAAGAATAAAGTGTATCTTTATCATAAGAAAAATTTAGTATTTCAAATGACATTTGATTATATATAATGGGAATATAAAATATCTTGTATGACAATATTTTGATTCTTAATAATAATTTTTTGTTCTTTTATACTTTTAAGCTTTTTTAATCAAAAGGTACTATATAAATGCAGGTTGCTGCATGTAATTTAATATTTCAATCTTGTGTAGTATAATAAAATTGTCAAATTATATATAACAAAATTAAAACTTCTCATACATTTACATATTTTAGTTTTATTTTTTAATTAGAAATAATAATTTTTTTGAAGTATCATTATGCATGATCAGTTTTGATTAAATTTAAGTTTTTAACTTCTTTAGAGTATTAAAAATTGTTTCAAAGCAAATATTATATACTCTTGTTAATGACTTGTATGATAAAACTTAACAATGTTTTAAAATTGAATTATTCATTATGCACTCTTCATTTTACAGGCTGATTTAGCTGCTAATGAGCTTCCACTCCGTCAAAAAATTTCACTTCTTTGCTTGATGGAGGTAATTGAATGTTTTATATCATTGACTTCCTAATTTTTACTATTATATTAGAATAATTGCATTGAATGTTATTTAAAATATAATCATGTTTTTATAGATGACATTCAAAAGACCAAGCAATAAAAGAGTTTTAACTTTTACTGAAATTGCAGCAGAAACAAAATTGCCTGAAAATGAGGTAGTATATGTTTCTTGGAAATCTATGCTTTAAATTTCAAGTTTAATAAAAGTATAATATACTTTTTTATAAACAAGTGCTTTTATTTAACATTATTCTTAAACTTTAGAAAATATTGATGTTGTTGATGAAATATCCTATAGAGAAAAACAGATAAGTATAAAACAAATAGGAAGTTAAATGTTGTTGAAAGTATTCTACATTTCTATAATATTTCATTTTCCGAAAGCTCTGAAATATTTTCATTTTTCAAACTGAAGATTTTGAATTTTTTAATCAAATTCTTTTAAAAATTTATTTTGTTTTTTTATTTTAAATTTTATTGTAGACCTTTGTACTTTTGAAATGTATGCTTTTTGAGCAATAATAAAAGAAAGGCGTGCATTCTATACAATAACAAAGGAAAAACAATTTCTTTCCCTTTCAAGTCTTCCTTGAAACTGGAAACAGAATTGTTGCTTATTGAAAATTTTCTGGCTCTTTATCATCCATTTATGAGGCTATTAAAATCTAAGGTTAGGTTCCTCTATTGATTTGATTCCCTGTTTCTACTAATAAAAGAGTGCTTACAATGATGAGAACATTATACTATTGATTAAATTAAATACTTTTCATTCAAATGCAATGTTAAGATTTGTTTAATATATCATTTTGAATGTTTTATTTAGAAGATTGATATTAATCACAGTAGTTTTTGCTTTGGTATATAATTAAAGCTTAAAAATGTTTCCTGAAATTTTGAAATATGAATGAAAAAAAAAAAAAAAAATCAGCCGATTGATTGCAACTTCAAAATGGAAACAAATACCTGTTAAAATGTGATGTTAAAGTTTACATAACTGTCATATAATCCCTTTGGCATGGTTTGTTTGCAACCAAAAATACTACCAAGTTCATGTAATCATACATAACATTTTTCAAAAGGCATTGCGAGTGTCTAAGTATCTAAATTAATAAATGTGATAGAATATTTGAATCTTTTCACAAAAAGTAAGTATTAGAAATTAAATTTGGAGGAGCAAGTGAAAGCAATTTTAAAGATGTATGTTTTAATTTACCTGTTTCTTCAATCATTTGACTTATGTAATGAAATCATTTTCTTTATAAAATTAATTTTCAAAACAAGCAAAATTAGTTTGATATTAATCATTTTTGAAATAGTTGTTTTTATCTTTGTTTTAGTGTTTCCAATAGATTATAGATAATACTACCTTTTTAAAATATGAAATTAAATCTGATTTTGCAAAAAAATATTATCAACCAGTTTATATCTGCTTATATCTTTGTATGAATGTGTACATATATACGTAGGCATACACTTGTATATATTTATATTCATGGCCTGCTGTGTATCAAGTTAATTCTCTTGAACATGTAATTATTATACTATGAGTAATCAAACCTTAAGAAAATGATATTATGCATTAGAATATATTCCATATAAAAACATAATATTTGCAATAGTTTTTTTGAATTCTGCATTTAAATTTGCATAAGAATATATTAGTCATCTTGTGTAAAGTTTTTTAACAGAATGTATCGAAATTACTTTTTATAAACTTCAATATGAATATTTAAAATTTATTTCATTGATATCTGTCTGTTAAAAGTTCATTTACGCTCTTGGCTCCTTTTTACTTTTAGGAATTGTTATGATTATTATGCAAATTATTGTTTTAGATGACCAAATATCCACGATTTACAATGCCAGGAATTTGGCTTTTTGAATAAATTTCCTGTAGTTGAATTAGTAGATCATATTAAACTTCATGTTTGCAATTTTATTGAGAAATATATTTTGATGCATTATGCATTTTTCAAAAATGAATTCCATTGTGCTTTATAGAGATTTGGTGGATTTCATTATTAGAACTCACTATATTTTTGTGGAATCAAGGCATTAATATTTGAATGTTTCGAAATATAAAAAAGTGTGTGACAAAAGAAAATGTTAAATGAACAATATGTTAGGTATAGAAGGTTTCTTGGATTTAATATAAATATTTGATTACCTTTAAACTTTTTATTCTCATTGTGTTATATAAACTTTTCTTAATCCCTAATGACAGATAATTAATTGCTTATCCCCTTTTTAATAATTCTTGACAAACCTGGTGACATAATTCATGGGATTCATTGTATGATTGAAATATCCAAGCAGTTGGAAAATAACTAATGTCCAAAGCTAACTAAATATAAATAACAATTATGGTATTCAGTATTTACCAATACTTAATTGCGAATAAAAATAATTCACATGAAAATGGGATTTGCTGCTGTTTTGGAATTTGAAGTAAAATTTATTAAAATCTGTAAATAAACACAAATTTAATCAGGTTTTACATTTTTATTATCAAAGCAAGTGTTTGTAACTTGCATATATAAATGACAATATTTATCAATAAATAAATTTAATTATAAATCATCTTTCCAATTAAATTATATTTGTAAACTTAGTTTTAGGTTTAACAAAGTGTGCCGTAAAATAAGTCTCTATGTTTGCTAAATTTTTTTCTATTAATGTAATTTAAAGCATTTTAAGATGATTTATATTGATGCATTAGTTTGTTTGTCAATTACTAGGTCTTCTGCTGTGTCATCATGTTGAACCCTTGTTGTAGAAAAGGCTTAATTTATTATCATCAAATTTATGTTTCAAGATCTAGAATTTATATAAACAATCTGTTTGAGCAAATAGAATGTTCATATTCCACATGATTGATAGCCTTCTATTCTGAGAAATTGCCAATAATAGCACAAAGTTGTAATAATCATTTTATGTATTGTATAGGAAATTAAATGAAAACTAGGCAAATAGAAAATTGTTAACAATATATCTACTTTTGAAATGTTCACTTAAAATCTCTCACTATTGTCATTTAAAATGTATCCATTACATAGTATCCATTATTTTTTATTTAAACATTAATACAATTTATAATAGTATTAATACTTAAATGTTCATTAACACAGTTTATATTGGTTTAATTGTTTATCCAATTTTTAAGCATCAATGAAATGCAATTTTTAATCTTAAAATTATTTTTAATGAAGGGGTATTTATAAGCATTGATAATAGTAATAAAGTATGGATCAAATCATTAAGTTATATAAATTGCATATTATTGCTGTACATTATATTTTTTTATTGATTAATTTTAAATATTAATAATTTAAAATATTTTTGTAATATGTATAATTTGTTCTGTATTGTTGTAGTATTTATAGTAAAATAATTTAAAATTTGAATCAATATTTATTTAGGTTGAGCTTTTAGTTATGAAGGCTCTCTCTTTGGGTTTAGTGAAAGGTTCAATTGATCAAGTTGATAAAACAGTGAATATGTCCTGGGTACAACCAAGAGTGTTATCTGTAGAACAGGTAAATTTGTGCTTGCAATTTTTATCTGTTTATACTGCAAATTATTCAATATTATTTGCAAATAGATGTTTTTCTTTTATAGTATTTTCTGACTAATTATATTTAGATTGATTTTTACATTAATATAGAAAATCTTAAGCCTAATAATTTATCCTACTAATTTATATAAAAGCGTAGTATTTTATAATATAAAAATTCCTAAACTTATTTTGGGTAAAATGAAAAGGCATGATGTGTATCAAATTTATAATATGCTGCACACAAGCAAAAATTTATTTTTTAAAAGAGTTTAAGTTTGTTGCTGAAAACTGTAAATACTCTGAACAGAAATTGCTTTTGATTCCGAACAATTTTGTAAAAAATTAAATATTAATGGAGATTGGTAAAGTATTTATTCAGTCAACTTTTACAGTTTTTTTCAAAAGATAATTTTAATTTTGTAATTTTTTCCAAAAATGTTCATTTAAATTTATATGTTGGGTTTGTGCTAATCATTACAAATTCATTATGATTTTAATTTTATGAATTGATTTTTAGATTTTTTTACAAAATGTATAGATTTGGAATTCTGTATATTTGTGTAAAAATTAATCACTACAAAGTTTAAAAAATAGATGACAATATAGTTGTATTTTTATTGTTAGTTTTCCTTCAATTAAGATTAATAGTCTAGCATAATTATAAAAAAATATCCATGCCATTAAATTCCTCGTTTTCTTTACAGTACCCATCTAGTATTATGTTTATTCATATTCTTGTAGGATGTCAAATATACTTTCTGATGTAACATCAAGAATACCATACCTGTGCTAAATATTTTACTTCTGTTTTTATTGCTCAAAATCATGCCAAAAGTTTTATGTTAATTTCGTTGTTAGAGAATTTAATTTGCGGGAATAATTCGTAGGTTGTATACTTTTTTGAGAAAATTTTCAGTATTCTAGAATGTCTTTATATTTATGAATTACAGAATATAGGTATTTTCTTGCTATACTCTGTAGTTCAAAAATATGAGGAAAGTTGTGTTTTTTAAAGAACAAACAACAATATAATATTTTATTTTTATTTAAGTAGTCACTTGTTGTAACTTGTTTGAATAAAAAATATTAAATTTCTTAATTCTATTTAATTTTATTATTTTTAAAAAAAGTTGTCACATTTTCACTTATAAATGTAAAGACTTTATTTTTTTGTTAAAGTGTTCTAGTGAAGTGCAACTTTCAAAAGATTTATTTTTTCTAAAAATATTGTCTTAAATTATTATTGTCAAAATGTTTTGCACCTTTTCATTAATTTATAAAGGATATTTATTTTAAAAATAGGGAACTTACATGGAAATGGTTTGTCAATTTAAACTATTTTTACTTTGATATAAAAATAAAAAATACTTAAAGGTGCTCTTGAAAGTACATTAAAAATTGATGGGTTTATATTAACCAATCAAAAACAAAATCTTCACATGATAAAATGCTTATCAATTTCTATTTTAAAAAAATAAATAAATGAAAGCATTTTCAAACTGTTAGTATTATAAAAATACTTTTACATCAAATGATTCCATAGGTCTTAGTATCCACAATTCACCCAAATTTATAAAAACTAGTAAAAATATCATTAAGGAAATGTCATAATTGTGGGAAGAAATGTTTAATGGATACAGAAAAATATTAGTGGAACAAGTCACATTTTCTGTAGAAAAATGCTTCAATTTAGATGGACCTGACAGTTTTTACTGGCATAACATTTATAGAAAAAACTTATGATGGAAATTATCATTTTAGAAAAGGCACTTTTTTGTTTTGGGGTTGAATTTTTGCAGTTGAAAAAATTGCAGAAATTTAGTACTGATTCTGAAAAATATGTATTGTCTAATGTATATAATTAAAATTTCGTATTCTTCCAAAGTGGATAATCTTCCCACAAATCCATGATCTGTTTGAGCAAAATAATATATTTGCTGACATATGATACTTTTTCTTTTAAAATAAATCTGTGAAAGGGGGAGGGGAATCCTCCATTAATACTCAGTTTTTAATTACATTTATTTCTAGGAATTTCTTCTATTCAGAGATATGCAATTTTTTCTTGTTTCCTTGTGGAGTTGGAGAATATTACTATTATGTAGAGTTGCATGTGTTGTTAATGACGATTTTGGTTTGGTTCATTTAAACTTACCAACTTTTGTGACTGACTTAAGTGTTTGAAATTTCTACTGTTTAATTTTCCTTAATTTGTTGGCAAGTTATAACTAAAAAAAATCAGCCTTGCTGTAAGATAGCTTACAAACCATATGTAGCTACATAATATTAAAACAGATTTGCAGAGAGAAACATTTTGGGTCTTCCCCAACTCAGAAAAGGACTAGAACTTTATGGAATCAAGAAGAGAATTTAAAAAGCATCTTACTTTAAGGAACCTGATAAGAACTGCACAATGGCCTGAACTTGAGACAGCTGAAACTTGGATTTTAGACCACAGAAATGTAGGACTTTCAGTGTCTATGAAAATGATTATTCATCAAGTAAAAGTGATAGCAATTGATTGCCGATTTTACTGGATTAATATTATGCTGTTCAAGATTCATGAAGAAAACCAGCTATATATATGGACTAAAACAAAAAGTTATATTATCTTTTATTAGCATTACTTTATATTTAAAATATTTTAAATTCATTATAATCAGCAATAAAGTTTTATTTTTCAAAAATGCGTATAAAAAATGGGTGTCTTATATACATCATCAAATATGGTAAATGTTTTGAATTGACCACTGAATTCTTCTAATTGGAATGTTATTGTAAACATTTGGGAATTACTTAGAAAAAATATGGAAGTGGGAATCAAGATTCAAATTTTAAAGGTTTTGTTAACTTTATTTACAATTCACAAAGTGAGTTAGATGTGTATTATATTATTGACTTAACATGCCTTACATGATTGGGGAATGTCTACAGAGGTATAGTAGTGCAACAAATTATCAATCCTTTTAGTATTAATCATTTTTTTGTATTTTAATTACGGACCAGCATATTTCATGTTTGTTTCTTTATTTGGGTTTATTTTTATGTTCAATAAATATTTTTCATAAAATGAATTTTATTGCTGCAGTTTTAAATGTATATTAAGGAAATTAATTATTGTTGAAATTTTTACACTGATATTTAAAATCGATACCTATTTGTACAATTATGATCCACAGTGCATCAATTTGATTACTTGTTGCTCCCCTAATTTTGAAATTTTAAGGTGCATTTTATGTTAATATTATTTCTGCATTGGAGTATTGAAATTGACTCTTTTAAAATTCTGAAAGATTTCTGCAAGTTTTTAATTTTTATTTTAAACTTAAATTTTCAATAAGAAATTCAAAAATTTTTGTTTTTTTAAATTTATAATAAAATTATTTGCAATGCCAATATTTGTGTTCCTATATAATGTAGCATTAGGATAGTTAATGAACTATATGATTATGTTTGAAAAAGATTTGTCATTTCTTTGAAAAGTTAAAATTAATTAAATCCTATTGGTTTTAAAATTGTATTGCAGATTTTATATGTTAATGAACATTATCAGATGACAGTTGTATTCACTGATTAAAAGTAGTTAATTTACTTTTACTCCTCTCTAAGATCTGTAACTTTTGTTAAAAATCCCACTAGGCATGCAAGAGGTTTCATCAGTGTAACTATTTATAAAAAAGATTAAACACTGCTACATAACAAGCATTACTTATGATGTAAGATGCTTCTTTCTTACTCTCTTTTTCTCAACTCATTCTTTCACTCCCATGGTGTGAAACGTGTGATGAACCATTTACCATTTCTCATATTTTAGTTTCATGTCCTGATTTTAACATTTACCGTTTTACATTCTTTTAATCAGATATTTTAACTATGTATGATTTAGTAGGTGAGCCTCTCCACAGAAACCTTTTTGCTTTCTTAATGGCGATTGGTTTTCTTCATTTTATTTTTACTAGATTTACTTACTTAGATTTTAAAAAATATACATTTATTTTTGTTTTTTATTCTTTTAACATTGAGTCTGGGTTTTGTTTATAAAGTTCTTCTTTAAAATTTAATTTTTTTTTCCACAGCTTGTCCATTTTGGACCTTGTGCCACAAAATTCAACCAATCACTCCATGCATACATACAATTTTGTTTTTGTTTTGCTATATTCTAGCTGTGTTATAAATAACCTTTTTTCTTTATCAAAATTTCAAAACTGTTTCTGAAATGTTTCCAAAACTTGTTTCAATTTAACATGTATAATTTTCTAAATGATAAGATTTTGATTTTTCTAGAAAATTTTCCAAAATTGTGTGTTTGATATTTTTAAGAAAAAACTGATTTAGGTTTTTTATATTTCAAGTCCTAATAAACTTTTTTGTCCCCTTAAATGTCCAAAAACCAGCTATATTAAATCTGTGGGAAACCTGACTCTTTTAGATTGCATGTGTTTTCTTTATGTAATTCTCAGTCTATAATTAGATTTGGACTTCTATGCATCAACCAGTGCAATTGGGTTATGTTTATATATTGTGTTTATCAAAGAAAGTTTATTTTCAAAATTTTTTGATTAACTGTACAATTGTTCAGTGATGAAAGTTGATTATGAAAGTTGTAAAATATTATTTTTTAAGGTACTTTTAACAATTTTTCAAATATTTTTAACGTTTTGAAATTGCAATTTTACACTTTAGTGGATTTTTTAAAAATAATTCACCAAAGTGAAAAATTGAAAGAGAAAGACAAGATTTAACAAGATTGAAATAATTCTTAATAAATCTTGCTTGAATTCTAGATACAAATTCACTAAAAACATTTGCACTGAAAGAAGTCTGAAATGTATTGTATAAACACGATTTTTTTTTTTAAATACATTTAAAAATAATAGCTTGTCTTGCATTATTTTCTTACAGTAAAAATCCATTGTTTATAAGTCATTTTTAAAAAAATTCAGCAAGTATAGTTATGTGTTTAAGTTTTGAAACTTGTATACTATTGTGCATATCCCTGTTCATGTTATAAATGCTGAAATATAATCATGGCTTAAGAATGTTAAATGTATCCTAAAAGAAAACTGTTAGTTTTGGTTTTGCAAGTTGTCTCATATAATGTGAAATAATGAATCCAGGAGAAAATTTCCCGTAATGTTTTATATATTGAAAAAAAAAATATATATATTTGCTTAGTTTAGCTTTTATAATTGGTTAGCTGTTCAAAGAAGATTATAATTTTATTTATATTGTATTTAATTGAGGATCATATCATATGATTTTCATTGTATGAACTATGAATGATGTACTTTGTTTTATATTATCTATTATTTATTATTCATAAAGTATTATGAAATTTGTTTTGATTTAATAAAGTGTAAAAATCTTCATTTAAAATTAGAAACTATATCATGTTATTAATTATCACAGTAATTATAAATATGGGTTTATGTTTATAGAGATATGTATGTATAACAGGTATTATATTAAAGAAATACTACTCTAAAATTTTTATTTATTTATTAAACACTTTAAATGGCAACTTATTAATTTGTAAACTTTGTTATAAATTAGCATATTAAATTTTATTATTTGAGTTTTGCTTCTATGGTGATATTAAATTACTTATAAAATAATTGCAGATTGGAAATATGAAGCAGAGACTTGCCAACTGGTGTCAAGAAGTGCAAAGCATGGAAAAATTGCTTGAAAATAAAGCTTATGATATTTTGACATGATTTCAACTTGATCATATTATTTATCATATTTATAAGTCCATTTATCATTAACTTTGTACACATGTTGTGTTAAATAAATAATTCAGAAACTTTTTATGAATTTTTTATTGTTGAAATTGTAAACCTTGTTTCCACATTGTAACTGTATTTAACAACTTTAATATTGACTGTTAAGTGTAAATGTTGCACTTTGAATTTTTTAGAAATATTTATCATGATTTAATTCAATAATAAAACATTATTTGTTCCTTTTGATTTTGTTCATGATTTAAAATTTTTAAATAAATATAATTTACAATAATTAGTAAACACAGACAAAAATTTTTCTTATACATCCTTCACATATTTTCCAGAAAATTTTAGTGTTTCTTATTTTTTATAAAATAATCAATAAATATTGATGCAGGAAACCTGGCACTGGTTGATATTAATATTTTTGAGTTTTTAATTGATTTGTAGCAAAATTTCTTTTTCATTTTTTATCTTTTAATAAATTTTTAGTTTTATTGTAAAAAAAACTTTTTTAAGAGATTTGTCATTTAAAGGGTAAAATTAACTAAATATTGGCTTCAACAATCAATGTTTTTTCAGTATGTTTGAAACAATAATTTTGATTGCAAAAACTTAAAACATATTAGAGCATTCACTACAGTTGAGAGATCAGCTATAAAGAACTTCTGTCCTAATGAGGGAAAAACTAAATATATGCCTTAGACTAAGACTGCTATCAATTTAAAATTCTTTGTACTGAGCATTGCAAATTCAGATTTGTTGATTACTTTACTTACCATGTTCAAATGTGAATAACCAGGGCAGCTTGGATATTAAGATCAAACTATGTACAGTTTCTGCTAATTCTGATATCTTACTAGATAAAGATATTCCATTCATTAAAAAATGGCAAAGAAGAAACTAAAATAATCACATAGAAAACAATTATTATACCTATGCTCACTTATGGTTCTAAAATCTGAGTCTTGAGATTACAGGAAAATCTTGCTATCTTTAAAGGAAATATGTTAAGGAAGATTATGGGTGCAGTATACGTCAAAGTATTTGGCAACATAGGTAATGTGCTTATTTATATCAGTCTGCACATACAGGTTGTATGTGCAGGACTGATATAAATAAGCACATTAAAATTAAAATTTTAAAATTAGCTGGTTACATGTACCACATAATTCCCTTCATTTGATATTCAGAATCTTCACTTACAAACCAATGGGAATTGGAGTTAGAGAAGGCTCGTGAATAACGATGAGTGTATTGTATCCATAAAAAAATTGTAAGATCTTTGGAGTTATCAATTAGAGTTTCTTGGCGAAGAGAACAGAATAAAAAATATAAGAAATAAAAATTGAAATAGTTTTGGTTATTTATATAGGGACATTGAGTTATAAAAATCTTACAGGATATTCAATTTGAGCAAGTGTTTGTAACAAGTAGTATTTTAAATGTTACATTTTCAAACGTTGAAAACTTTTGTATGATTTGTAACACACTTTGATTGCTCATGGAAGGAGTATTAAACATGAATTAATTGCTTTCCCATAAATAATATTTATGCTTGCTTAGGCAATATCTGAAAACTGCAATTTGATTGAAAAGCATATTTGCTTAAATTTATAAACAATGTTATTTAAAACTGTTTGCTAATAATAAAAAAGAAAATTTTAGTTATATATAAGCCTGAGTATTAAGTTAATGGCTAATTTAGGTCTTATGAATTTTATCTAAATTTGACTATAAAAGGTAAAATCATATTTTGGTTACCATATTTTGGAAACTTCCTCAAAATTATTCTAAACATCTAAATATATAAATCAAACATTTAATATGCAATTTGCTTTATTTCCAAATTTATGTAGATTACTCTAAAAATCTTAACTGTAAAATTTAAAACATATTTTAAGAACTATTTTTGACGTATTATCACAACTCATTTATTAAATTTTCAGGGAATAGCAAAGGAACGAAAATTGAACTGTCTCTGATAACTCTGATAATACTCTCATTTGATATAATTTGTCTACTTTTTGACTTGAATAATTAATGAATGATAAAATGTGATTTTTATTTTGTTTAATCACAATGTGTTTGAACCTATTTTTCTTTACTGTAACTTATTTGGGGTTTATTTTTCAATAACTATCAATAAAATACTATAGTTGCAAATACAGAAATTTTTTTTGTGCTCAATGTATATGTACAAAAATTAAAATATATTTTTGATACATTAGTTATAGAAAATTAATTATACTGTTTTTGGCTAATAATGCGAGACTGCATGATGCACTCGTGGCCAGAATACCATACAGCGACTTTTTGAAATCTTATTAATATAATAAAATTTTTCAGCAAGAGTAATTCTGATAAATTATAATAAATATTTAGTAAATCTAAATTTGCAATAATCTCTTAGTCACCAGTCTATAAAATTTATATTTGTCTGAAATAATTTTAATTTTACAATTAACAATATGTTCTAAATATAAATTAAGTAATTTTTATTCAAACAGGGATAGGAAAGTGATCTATTCATTGATGCCTTATTTATACATGTAGCTTTTGTATTTGATGAAAAAGACATTGATTTTTGAATTTGTATTCAGGGATATACATGTAATATGTACATTTTTTTAATGATGATAAAATATTAATTATTATTCTGATGTAGTATAGGTTTTAAAGGGACTATTTGCATTTACAAAAATTTATTCTTATACTTCTGAATATTTAAAAAATTTTGTCATAAATAAACAACAGATTGAAGTCATCATATTTATTTTCTGCGATTTCAGCTGTTTAAAAAAAATTTAAGTTGAGTAAATGGATTTTCTAATTTTGAATTTGAATTTTTGTGCTCTTTGTAAAATCCATTACGTAATGTTTTGCTCTTAAGAGTGCATTAATTAAATTTTATAAATATTAATGCTGTCAATTATTGATGTAGGAAAATAAGCATCAAATATTCAAATAATCTTTTATTTTAGACACTTTATCCTAAAATAAATTATAGTAATGTTAAATTTATATCGAGTAGCTTTTCTTTAAGAAAAAGTTTCAATCATGCATTCATATAAGTGATTAAAAAATATTTTCGAAAAAGTTTTTGTTTGAAAATGCAAACATATAAAATATTTTCTTATTCTACATAAAAGTATTACATTCAAAAATTGTATCATTGAAATCTGACTATTTCTGAATTTTCTTTATTTGCTTTTGCAAAGTAGTTTAATATTTTTAATTTTAGTTCTCACAGTTTTGAATAAAAAGACAAAAACTTTTTTGTTACTAAATTTAATGACGTACCTTGAGAATAATATACTGCATTTTGAATATGTTACTTTAATGACATTTTAATACACAAATATTTTTGCACTTGAGTTAATATACATTCATAATTTTTTTGCATCATCATTTGAAATGCTCTTTTGAAGATTCAGTACCTGAAGAAAAGTATTATACAAAAATACTTTATCCTTATATATAAATTTCAGAATTTATGTCCATTTGTTTAATTTCAAAATACATATGTAAATAATCAAATTTATATTTATTTCGAAAATTTTCAATAGTTCAGTATTAAAAAGTTATTCTAAATTAAGTCTATAATTATCATTAAGCAACAATATTACATTAAATAAAGTTGTGAAATTTTTTCCAACTTCGACCGAATTATTTATTCATTATGATCACCAGGACTATTTTTTTTTTAAACTCCTGTTTTTTTCTTTCCCTGTCGAGCTTTTACAATAAATCTTCGAGCCATAGCTTGGACTTTCACTATTTTCTTCACATGAGTTTCATAAAGTCGAGATAAATATTCTTCAGCATAATACTTCAGAAATACCTAAAATGAATACAAATTTTAGCTTTAATTTGTTTTTTAAATCTCAATAAACATACTACTAATTTTAATTTGTGTTGTTTTAAAATTACTTGTAGTGGAATTGTTTTCTAGGATACATGTGGATTATTATATTGCAATATTTAATAAAGTTAGAAATATTTCTTCCTAAAGATTCATCAAAGTATTAATCAAATTACGGAAACAAAAAATTTCAATTCATAAATAAAAAATAAACCTAATAAACTGCAATATTTGGCTTTTTTATTTCAGAATAAATTATTACCATTTAACTATAAAGGGCAGTAAGATATTCAAAAATACAACCTTCTATATTCATTTCCATAACTTGTAATTTAAATTCTTATTTTTTACTCTAATATCATGTAAAATTCATTAAATTTTCTAGAATATATATTTGTACTCTAATATTTACTTTTCTGAGAACCACTGTTATGAAGATCTTAAATAATTTTTTCTGTTTAATTTAAAAAAAAAATTGTATAATTATTTATATCTGCTTTATATAATCATAATATATTAAAGTACATTTTGCGTTGCATTATTGGAAGGTATTTATTACATCATTAATATATACATATTTTATTGAGAATATTTTATTGGAATCTTGTTTGATATTTTATTGGAATAAAATATATATTTTATTCGAATCTTGTCTTCACTTATGTGTCTTAATATTCCTTGCCTTGTAAATATAAGATAACCTTTTTAAAACTTCCTGTGCTTGAAAATATGCATCGAAACACTTAAAATTATTATTTTACTCTTACAAATAGTTAACCAGCAAATTCCCCTGTAGCTAGAGTTTTGGAACTTAATCAAATTTTTTTACAAAAATTGTTCTGTATGAATCTCTTGTTTTCATTCGTGTATTTTCTAAACGAAAGTTAAATTACTTTAGAAATTATTTGGAGGAGTGAGACAGCTTAATATTTAGGTTCTATGCTGAAGCAAAAAATTAATAATTATTTTATTTTATTTCAATTAATTTATGAATATTGTTTTTTTTTTATATAAAAGTGTATTTATGCAGGTTTATGAAAGAGAATGTGAAAATTTTTTCAATTAAGTATTTTGTTAGGTAATCAAAATGATGTGTATTTTTTGTATAATGATCTTTATCAAAAATCTTTATAATGCATTCCTTATTATATATATATATATATATATATATATAATAAGGAATGCATCATAAAAAAAATTACAAATATAATTATGATAATCTTTTTCTCTATGAAACGTATTTTTATAATAAATTCATAGTTTTTTCCCTTTTAATAAAGATATGTATTAGTATTTGAAATTAATCTTGCCTTATATTCACAAGTAAATCAGCAAAAATACTGACATTAAATTCTTTGTCACTTTTGTTAAGCAAATAGTTTAATTAATTTTTCAATAAAGCTATAGCAAATAATACAATTATCAAATATCTTGAACTGTAAATAGGATAAAGATATTTTTTTGTTATTTTACTAACTCAATATTTATTGTATGTATTGGTACCTTATCATTATATTTTTTTAAAATCTTATTTATGCAATGACTTAAACTTTTTAGTTTTCCGACTTTCATTTCAATTCGAAGGTATGATTCCCACTTCGACATAAATATTTGTGGTACAAAATCCACATTAAACTGTAAGTCCAGTTTTTTGTGTGCCAGAAATGTCTGTTGAGCTGTCCATCAAAACAAATAAACTGTTTCGTTTATAGCAACTACAAAATTGCGCAATCACCACTTAAAATAGTTCTAATTTCATTAAGAATTTGGAACATCTCATTCCTACACATGGTCAGAAGAGTATCTTGGCCATTTGGATTACAATTTCTTAATTCAATACTTCAGCACGTGGAAAGTAGTGTGAGGACGAACAGAAGTTTCTCTGAGATTTGAAATTTCTATCTATTTAGCAACAAGTACAAAAGCCGCACACCTACAAAAATTAACTTATCGCTTATAAGAACATTACTATATACACTTTTAATTCAGTCTCCTGCAGCAGGATATACTGTGCCAACTGCTTAATCTATTGATCATTTTCATGTAATCTCTTAGGTGATATTATGGTTGATGTTGTCTTTCATACGGCGGAAGTAAGTGTTAATTTATAATGTGAGATGAAGTTATAAATATATCGCAGCCATTTTCTGGAGTGATAAGTCTGTCTATCTTCAAAAAGTCTTCGAGAAGTTGAACCATCATTATGAAATGAATTCCATTGCCGATTTACCACAGAACGATCGATATTTAGCCATCTCGAAGATGTTTATTCCTCTTTTAAAACTAGTTTTAGACTGCACCCCATTTATGTAAAGCAATGACAACACCACTTTTGTATAATATGTAATCGATACAGCTTTTAAAATATTCAATACATTCACATTTAAGAATCTCAAACTACTTTAATTATTTTTATTTTTGAATTGTTTGTGACAATTAGAAACTAATTATTTAAGAATTCAAATACACACACAAATAACATTAATAGCATTTCTTATTGTTAAAATTCCATGATTCTTATTATAGTTGCAATATTTATAACCATTAGTCTACGATAATCTAAAGAAAATGTTTTTTACGTTTTCACAATCGAAAATTAAAAAAAATTTTTTTTATCACATTATATTTTAAAAACTAAGCACTTTTACTAAAGATAAAACGAATAGATGATGTACAATTTCAAACGTTATGCCTAAAGACAAAAAATCAAATTTCGAACAACTAGAAATTTTTAGTGGAGTTATGAGGTATGATTCATCGAGAAAATGTAGAAGAAAATTCGAATGGTATTTTACACATTTAAATGAAAGATTTCATCAATTCGTTTTGTTCTTTGAATTGGTTTTGGGAATATTTTAATTATTTCACTCATTTTTAAATACAATTTTTTTCACTCAATATTTATTCCTTTACTTTTACTTAGTGATAATTGCAATTATTTTTGAGGCAATTATTTCTTATGCAAATTATAAACTGCATATTAAAAACTAAAATTTTTATCGACCTATTTGAGGACAGGTCGCCAAAAATATTACAGTTCATCAATTTCTAAATTAAATATTTATATAAATATAGGTCTATTTTTCTATCACTAGTATATCTGACGAAAAAAAAATTAACTTTTTATTGAAAATATTTTCATCTTAAAACATCGACCTTACAAAATGCAACAGTTGAATAATGCACAAATAAAGGATCATGCGGATTAACCGTATTGTGAATGGATTTATTCTATTACATTTATATTGAAATATAAATATTTGAAATAATTGTAAATAAGAGCCTGTATTATATCCCAAATGATGAAATTTTTTTTGTTTTAATTGAAAGATTTGTAAGGTAAATTTTTTGGGACAGTTACTCTTTTTATTCTCACTCACTCTTACCGATAGATGCTCTTCAGGAATGTGGGTCAAAGGGTTAATTATCTCAGAATATATTTGATTATGATTTAAACTTGACAAAACATTCTTTATTTCATAATATTTAAGCTATATTTTCATATTTTTTGAAATTTCATGTTCCACTTTTTTGTTCTATACAACGATACAATCTACAAAGATATTCTAACTTTAAAATGAAAACAAATTAATATTTTTTCCCCTAATTTTTATAAAAAGGGATTTTTCTCATACTAATTTATTTTCTGAATAAATCCGACGCAAGCTGCACTTTACATAAAGCCCAATAATTTTTCTTATTTTTTTTTGTTTTATCTTATGCATATTCATTCAACTGAAATTTTAAATAGAAGGTATTTTTTAAATTGATATTAGTTACATACAAGAACATTTTGTTTTCTATTCTCACAAATATTTTTGAGGATTTGCTTAAAATGGTACCATAAATATATATTTTTTATATCATATTTTTTTTTTAAATAACTAGGGATTTTTTTTTTTAAGAAACACTACTTGTTATCAGTTTTACTTTTTCTAAAGTGCAATGATTTTTAAGGATGTTACTATGTCAATGAAATCCAATTTACCGAATGCTTAGAAGGAAACAGCTAAATTATCAAAGTTCAAAGCTGCGTTTTAACGGATTTATTTTACTTTGAAATTGTTTCACTCTATTGTTAGTGAACGGAAAATAAAAGGCATTTTTTTTTTTAAAAAGTTTTTCAGGATTTGCTTCGTATGTGTATAGCACACAAACGTTACAAAAAAAAAAAAAAAAAAGCCTTGAGATCCTATTAGAGTAAATTTGATTTGCATTGATCCATCTTCGAATTTTTTTCTATTCCTCAAACTTGAGATGAAGCAAACAAAAGAAGCTAAAAGAGAGTTTTTCAACGAATGAAAAAGAAGTTTTTAATTCAATGTGTTTTTGTAGTTTTGAAAATTAAGAAAATAAATTTTGCTCTTCGTGATTAAATAGATTGAGCTACCTTTTTAATCGTTTAATCTATTTTACTTTACTTACTTGTTTGATATTTCTTTTCAGTACGATAAAATAGATGAGATACACATGTTTGTACGGTTAAGAGTATGTATATAGCGAATCCTTTAATGATGGTTTACGTTTTTTATTCGCTGTTTGCTTACATTTTTTCATGGAATAATACTATTGTTCTATTATTTCTGTAGCAAATATTTGACGTTGAAAAAACTGTTAATTTAATTATATGAAAAATATAGTTTTGTTAGAATTTTAGTTAAAACTATTAAATTTTGTTTGACATTTAAGTATACAGGTTTTCAGAGATAACTCATTACTAATGTTAAAAATGGATGCTTTTAAGGAATAATGTTCTTAAGGAAGTAATAATCATTCTTAACGAATGAAACTTATCAAATATGTTATTGGAATGGAATTATTACCTTTCAAGTAGTGTGACTTTTCTACGATAAAAAGTAAATTATGAAACACTGCAAATATATGAGATTTATCATTCGTGTGACAAGAAAGCACATAAAAATAGAAGTATTAAGTAAATCAAATGGCAAACAATAATAAATATGCAAGTGAAGAGACTTCACGGTTAAACGGTTCTGATCAATTAAATATCAACATTCTCCTGCATTTTGATAAATATTTAATTGCCTCTAGCTCAGGTGGAAATGATTATGAAATTTATGACTAATTAAAAGATTGCATAGTATTGTTGCAAACAGGAAAAGTCAATACTAATAGAATATTTGTTCAACTTAAAGTGTTTCTCGATGTTAGTTTTATATGATGAAAAGTCAAACATTTCTAAGAGATAATGACATTTCAGATAGTAATGATTTAAATTAAATAATCTTATTAGCGAAAGCTTATAAGTTAAGATAAGAAAATTATTTGGCAACTACATGAAAACGAGAAAAAAGATTTTGTTCTTTGGCATGAGAATTGGCGAAGGATATTGCACTTTTATGGAGTCAATAAATTATTGATAGATTCGAATCATCGCATGTTTTTAAAATTAAGAGATATTTTTTACATTACTGTTATAAAATGCGATACCCACGCATTAAAAATATTTCCTTTACATAAAATATTTAAATCGATATTAATATTTTGAAGTGTGAATGATGAACAGTCTACAGCCTGAAAAATTAGTTTTGAACGACATATTCTAATTAAGGATGTCAATCAGAATCAAATTGAATCTAAGAATTTTAAAATAGGATTTGTTATTAAATTCTCTGATAAAAATATAACCTTTCAAATTCTTTAAATTGAACAACCATCACTAAATTCACATGGATTCATTTGAAAGAGGGCGAATTTTATTTTCTATATGTACGAGAATATAAAACGATTTTAAAAGTTAATATTACGTGTGTTCTATTTTATAAATAAAAAAAATTTGAATAAATACAAGGAAAAAAAAAATACTTTTCTAGAAAAATGTCCCTAAAATACTAACTTAAATTGCTTTGATTGAAATAAACAAGGGGCTTAAATCATGAATAAATTGTGGAAAGTTATTTCATTTAGATAATTAATATGTTATAATTTTGAATAAGTAAATACTTGAGTTTTGCCATTCAAATGTCTAACTTTGAGTGAAACTTACTTATTACGTTATTAAGGGTATATGAATCAGAAAGTTATAAAGTATATGTTGTTGTTAATGGCACTTGGCGACGCCAAGCCCGCCCGTCACAGAGACTAGCCGAATTGAAGTCAGAGGGAGCGTCTTCCATTTTTTTAATAGAGCACCCTCATTCGAAGGTGGAAGAACGACTTTTGGCTCATAGATGGCAGCACCACCTGAATCTTCCAAATTTAGAGATTGAAACCAGTGAAGACCCAAAGCCTGGCTCCAACCACCCCCAGAGGTATTAATTTGTTATGGGAACATGGAGGACATTGCGACCCGACGGATTTAACGTGCCCCAGTCGCCATTAGTGAACACGACGGATTTTCGGCAAAGCCGGGATTCGAACTCACCACCTTTCGCTAACGAGAACGACGCCCTAACCAACCAGGTCACTGCGGCCCATATATAAAGTAAATGTGCATTATGAATGATATTAATCAAGATATGTTTGGACATTGACTTGGGATGAGATAAGTGGGGCAGGTAAATTTTATCTTCATTTCTGTTATTCATAAGAATTTTCTACGTAATAATTCTCCAAATCAATTATTTTTATAATATTTCTTGATTTTGCAGTTTTTGATTTGGATTACTTAGTATTTTTCAGAACTTAACATCAAAAGTATCGTTTTACCCTTTAAATGACGTCATTCGCGAAATCAAATCACTATCAGCAAAGTTTCCTGCACTCCAGAATAGATGAATAGAGAGAAATTTTCTTTTCTTTTTGTTTTGCTTCATTCATAAAAACTTGAATTAAATGTATAAAGGATTTTTTTTTAAAATCGAATAAGGCAACAACTTTCATGAGAATACCGTATGATTTCTTATCAGAATTATAAGATTATTCAGAATACAGAAACAGGCTACATTGGCAATCTATTTGTTCTGTTGATTACTTGAAAAGAGATAATCATGTATGAGGACTTATGATCTTTAGATTTCTTGAGAAGAGATGAATCATTGTAATTAAATTCTGCTTCCATTATTCCCTCTAGTAACTGATAGATTAGGGAAGTTTGATTTGAAATGGTATCAGGGGTTTCAAAAACTAGTTCTGATTACTTTGATGTATATAATTCTAATTTTGCTCAATTTTATTTATAGTCATTGTGAGTGGTTCGTTACTATGACTGCAAGCACCGAAAACAAAGCATGAAAAATCTCATTGTAGTGTGTTATCAAAATAATGGAAACACCTGTAAATAAAAGTGACATTTTTAGTGCGCTTCGTATGCATTGAAATATAGTAATAGATACCTGTTTTTTTACAAATAGAAACGTATATATTCTGGTAGTATGAAGTAACTTTATTGAAATTCTATTTACATTTTTTCAAAAGTCTAAAATATTGAACCTCTCAGATTTCATGAGAGGCCAAGTTGTAGGAGTCCGTCTAGCTGGAGTAAGTGTGACCGAAACCTCCCAATTTTTATGTGTTTATAGAGCTGCGGTGCTTAAAGTCATGACAGCATACACACAGCGCAGCATAGCAAGCTATGCCGAGCTTGCTATGCTGCGCAAATAGTGGAACAGAAAAGGAGTTCAATGACAGAGACTGACAGGTATTGAAACAGATTGTAATATTTAAAAAGTAAACGACAACAGCAAAAGTAACTCTCAAATCTCATTTAGTACTTGGATATTTCAGTGTCAATGATTAATATTAAAAGGCACTTTCATAAACAATTTACTGCAGAGCAGCAATTTCCAAGACACTTGTCCTAGATGTGAATGCTAAGCAGTGTCTACAGTCATTTCAAATTCACAAAACCTAGTTGATTGATAAATAGAAGAAAGTAATATGATCTGACGAATTGTCTTCTCCACTTTTCCCTACAGCAGAATGGGTGCACGTTTGGAGGACACCTACACAAGCGTATATTTGGGAATATCTCCTTCCAACTATCTAATTATGGGGGTGGTCTGTCCTAATATAAAACAGCCGTGTCATGGTTTTCAGGTGGATCAATCATAATCTGAGAGGAA
>JAPDSC010125076.1:185410-215991 GCA_026290005.1 Latrodectus geometricus | reverse complement strand
ACAATCAAATTCTGACTAAAAATGAAATTCTAGCAGATGCTACTCTTAAATATCTATGCATTTTTTTTATTATTATTGATTTGTTTTTCTGAAATTCATATTTAAAAACTTAAAATTTAGTCAATGCATAAAAAAATTGTAATTTAATAAGAAATGGCTTTAATGGTTTTGTAAATAGTTCGGTACTGCATTCGAATTATATGAAAGGGATGTACTGTCACGCTTTCCTTAATTAGATTTATGTAAACTGATTAATCGTGTCGAAAGCGGGAAACTATAGAATTAACGAAAATAGAAATCTTTTTTGAGAAACAAATAATAAATAATAATATATAATAAATAATACAATATAAAAGCCTAAAGCAATATGCATAATTATTTTTCAAATGATGAATTAAAATTTATATATCAGTATAATTTATAAACTTATTAAAGTTTGTATAAAGAAATATGCGCTTTCACATGCATTCAATCAGTTAAATATTTTACGTGTAAACTGCATTAAATGAATATAACATTTTTGTTATGATTATATTAAAATAAAAGTTATGGAAAGTAATTGAAATGCATTTCCGCTAAATTTCACCAAGAATACTTTATAATTAATAAATAACCTATCACTGATATTTTTATCTGGAAAGTGAAAATCGATAAATTCTTTATATGATTTATTTAATTCACAAAATATATTTGCTATCTTCTTTTACTATATCATTCAAGATTATCAGAATGCTTCTTAACAGAAAATATAGCAGGATGCTCTCATAAAGTTTTCATGTTTTTAAAATATTATTGTAATATAACTAATTAGAGGTTGATTTGAGATTACCTTATTGATACCCATTTTCCATCCGTCCATCTTCAATCGAATCAGCAGCAACTGACAGTTGTCTTTGTTCAGTTCCACCTCTTCATCAAAATCAAAGGCCAGGTACTTATATCTAAATTTAAATATTTGATCCTTATATAAAAGCAATCTATTCATTGACATTCATTTAACATTAAATCAATAAGTTTTCCTCATAAATTATCTCCTTAGTAGTTGTTTCTTGTTACCGCTATTTTAGTTAAATGCTTGAATGTTAGTTATGTTTAAACTAATGTGGATCATTTTTTTAAGATTTTGAAAGGTGAAAAATTTTAAGGTACTCCACGTAGTTACAATAAAATTACAATTTAGTGGTTATATTAATCGCAGTAAACTTAAATTTATTTTACAATTAAATATTTTAGTTTAATCATTACTTTTACCCTTAATTTTTAAAAAATGTATTATATATTTCATAATATATTTTTTTAAAAATTAAGGATTTAATTTAAATATATGGTATATATTTAAATTTTTATCAAAATGAGAGAGAGAGAGAGAGAAATAGAAAAAACAAAAAAAAAATTGTATGTGTCTAGCTAAGATATTAAGGGATTGAAAAACAAACTTAACATTTTGTAAATAAAAGTATCTTTAAAACAATAAAAATAATTAAGTTTTAATACTATCAAATTTATATTTTAAATTAATATCTACCATTGAATTTGAGAAGATGAAGACATGACATTTTTTATTACATATAACATTACTGGTTATTAGAAATCTGGTTAGAAGAACAGTGAATAAATTAATATATATAAAGAATAATAGAAGAATGCTTTGATAGAAATTATCAGTAATCTTGAAGCACAAAATGCACAGAAATAAACGCATAATGAAAATTATTACTATGTTGAGTATAAGTTATATTTCAGGTATAAATTTAACCTCTAGACAAATATGATTTTATATTGTATTTTAATTCCAATATTGGTTAGTCAATGGTAGTTAATTATCTATCCATCTAATTAGCTTTCTTTACTGTCATTTTATTTTGCATTAGTTGGTTTAATAGTTGAACGTTCATAGTCCAAAGAAGATCCAGATTATATCTGCAAAATGTGATTGAAAACTGTTTTTCTGAATGATTGTTTAAAAAAAGTTGAAGATAAAAACTGATTACGGATTTAATCTCACTCAGAAATTAACAATAGAGAAACATTTAAAATACCAATATATGGATATTCATATATAAATTTATTCCAATTTCATTAACGCCGGATATTCAATAGATAGCTGTTGCTATTAGTAAAACAATTTTTAAAATTTTACAAGTTCTTAAAAGACGAAAGATTTTTAATTTTTTATTACGAATTCTTCTATTTAATTCTAAAATCAGGTAGGATATGAGTTACGATATTCATTGTAACAAAAGTAACTGTAAAATTTATTGAACAGACTTCCCAAATCTGAAATCCAACTTTTCATATAAAATTCATTCTTTTACATTTTATTGCGAAATCTGAATTTTAGACTTTAGAAGTTGCACATGGAACATTATCAATCATTTTTTCATATACAGAAATTATAAATATATTTTGAGATTTATGTTAAAAATAGATAGAAACAAATTAGTGCATATCAATTAATAATATACTTAAGTAATTTAATTTCAAAAATATGATAGATTTTAACGAAAACATTTAAGAAACTTTGCATATATGTATCCAATGATTTGTTTAAAAATTTACCCAATTAAAATGATTTTAAAAATCAATTAGCTTATATAACTACAAATCTTTCTTCAAAATTAAAAAACCATTATTCATATTTATATATATCTTATAATTTTGAGCATACGTTTAATAAATTATAATAAGAAACATGTGTGAATAAATTTTAAAAATTATTGGTAAGTAAATAATCAGAATTATCGTCTTAATAAAAAATATTGAAGTTATAAATAATACTAAAAGTAATTGTACAGTTATTGTTGACAGTAAAATGTTTTCTCGCAGTTCTGAATTTCTTTTAAAATAATTTTATGTAGATCAAAAGAAATTTGCTTAAAATACGTTATATTGGTTAATACTTTTAGTTAAAAATATAAATTAAAGCCTTGTTTTCATGAAATTTAATTATATTAAATATATATTCGTCTTTAGCTTGGACTGATTTAAGTTTACATTTTGAGTTTAATTAAAAAGCAAGACGTTTTTAATCTATTTAGTTTTTTAACTTCATTTATTTTAATATCAGTTTTATTTTACTCCTTAACAATCAATTGTTTGAAAAAACATTCGCAAATACATCCAAAAGGTTTTGCTGCATTACCTACCATAGTGATGATAAACCTATTCCTTAATTTTTTTATTTTTTGTAGATTTTAAAAGTATATAAAAGCGCTGATAATTTTGAAAAATTAATTTTTGATTCACGAAAATCGTTGACAGGCCAATGATATTCGCCATCTAGTCAATAGAAAATAAAACTAGCTTTTGAATTTTTAATTTTAAATCCATATTTAAAATAATATTTCTATGAAAATCCTTCACAACTCTTAACTCTTGTTCAAATTGATGTCTTAAATCTCAATTAATATAATTAAATTCTTATAATTATAAGAAATTGAATATTTTTTTATTGAAATCATGTTTAAAAAATTATAGCTATACACAAAATTTACTAGATTTTCAGATATTTATAAGAAATAACAAAATTTGGAATCATTATAAAAAAATTAATAAAATTTAAATTGTCATTTTTACACAATAATTACACAATACGTCATTGTATAGTGATTATTTATATTTTTTAAATTTTAAAGTATTAGGATTAAAATTCATTAAATTACAAACAATTTTATATCCTGTAACTATTCCCAAATAAAAATAGTGTTTCATGATGTTTTATTATGTACAAATATCGTATTTTGTTTCAACTTACTTTTATCATTTTTCTGCAAGTAAATTTGCTTATTTCAAACCACATTTTATTCAAGTATCACTTTATTGTTTTTTTTTAAATGCATTTTTCCTAGTTTTTTTTTTTTTTTAAAAAACAACTTTCCTTAAGTTTTAGAAGTAGTTCAATTATGGAACTTTTTATGTCATCTTGATTATATTACATGGATACATATTCGAAACATGTTTTCTAAACTCTCCTGTATGCGGTTGATTGGAAAAAATAAGTATTTTTCTTCTCCAATGTCATTTCATTTGTCTTAATGTTTCCTGTGGTTCTAATTTTTATTTGGATTGCTTTATTCATTTAAAAAAAAGTTTCATTGAAATCGATTATCCCAACAATATGTTTATCTTACATTTGGATTTTGAATTTATTATTTTAAAATTAATGTTTATATTGATCAATCATCAATTTATATTTTTATATCTATTTTCATTACTTATAATAAGATATTTAAATATTTTAAGGACCTTATACAAGGGGTGATCAAATGAAAAGGTACGAAACGACGTAAAAATGTAGCAGTTAAATATTTGCATATTCCGCCTTGGGAGAAAGTAGCGAGACATCTCGGGATGTGATTGGAGCATGCGCGGGTGCTCACATACGCAGGAGAGAGCAGAGGCTCTTATCAAAAGTGGGTCCAAATGATGCGGAAGTCCATATGAGGACATAATTCCTCGAGCACAGAAAAACCATAAACTCCGATGCGTACTGTGAGACACTCCGACGCCTACGCAGGTAAATCAAGAACAAAAGACCGCGTCTGCTCACGAAGGGTGTATATCTGCTCCATGATAACGTGCGTCTCCAAAGTTAACACATCGAACTGACCAAGTTCAAGTGAGAGACGTTAAACCATCCCCCCTACAAAGTGGACATGTCACCCTGCGATTTCCATGTGTTTAGTCCACTGAATAAACACCTGAAAGGGAAGCGCATCAACTCAGACGTACACAAGGACCTTGTGAAGAACTGGGTCTCGTCACGGCCACAGGATTCTGGGAATAAGGAATCCTGTGGCTTGTTCATCAGTGGGATCTTTGTGATCAAGCCTATTGTGTGTATTTTGAATAAAGTCTACATTTGTACTCACCGTGTGGTTTTTTATCTTTTCATTTAATCACCCCTTATATATAATATAAACTTTATATACTAACGATTATGGTCTTATGCATAATCTTAGAATTATTTATCGATAAAACTGTTGAAATGATAGCTGACAGTTAATACTCTGGTCTTTAGTTCAATGGTTGAGTTCGATTTCTAATTCAGGGGTGCACGTTTATAATGGTTTGGAATGTATTTCAAATTGTAAGTTTTTGTCGAGTAAGTCCTCGTGAGGAAAAAGTACTCGTAGAAGGAGTAAAAAGCGAAACAAACCAATCATTATCTTGATGTGTAAATTTAAAAGCAACACATTTGCAGTTTAATTAACATTACTAAATTAATTTCTGACTTAATTTACGAAATGTATTATAAAATTTCTTTCATTATTTAAATTAATATAAATTTATAATTTAATTAAAAACATCTCTTATAATATGATTTAATTTAAATACAATTAATAAAATGTTGTATCTTTCCATTTTATATTTATAACGCGCATATATTTTCTTTTATTAGTTCAGAAAAAGCAAATAAGAAACGACTTTCTAATTTCTTTTTTTGATTTATTTAAAAATTTTTTGAATTTGTTGCAAATAAAAAAATTTATTTTATAGAGATATTTTATCAATAACAAATCTATACATGTAACCAGACATAGCATAAAAAACTTTCCAGAATTTGGTACTTTTTTCATTATTTATTAAAAAAGAGATATTAATGAATTTTATGAAAAATACGATGATTTCAAAACAAGTTTTAGCTAAAGTCAATTTCTCAATAGCTAAAATCAATAAGAAAGTCAATTTCGAAAGGAAGAAATATGGGGAATGTGTTTTTGAATTAAATCAATAAATATATGCTCGAATGCTAAATTTGTTGTGTTAGTTAGATTAAGGTAATAAATTATTTCTTTCAAACTTTAATAGTAAATTTTCCTGTTGTACTTGTTTAAATCACAGAATAATTCTGTAATGTAAAAAATAATGAGTATATCTCAAAATATTAAAATTAGAGGAGGCGCAAATTTAAATTTCGTGTCTTTGTATAGTTTAGTTAAAGTTTTTATGGAGATTCTTCTTCTAGTTCAGGGAAAATTTAATTCTTCGCACAAGATATAAAATAAATTATGGCTAAAATGATCAGATCACATGAATTTTAATTTAAATTATACGGGAATATGATAAATTATATTCTGAAAAAGCTTTATAAAATATTTTATTTCAATTTATATCTAAGAATTAGTGATAAAGGAAATATTTTCTATAAAATAATCTTCATAGAAATATACTAATGAGCTTCGTTCGCGTATTTTCAAATTTGTTAACAATTTAGTTAAAAGAAAAAAAAAATTGCATTATTTTTAGAATTTAAAAAAACATGCAAATTCTGATGAAGAAATATTTTTATGTTATATTATTTTCAAATAAATTGTTATGTACACCTTTTCTGATATGTTTCTAATTATATTACACTTCTACGTAATAAGCTTTTGTTTCATTTGAAGAATGATGAGAATTTTTTCTTTTTATTCTGGGTTGTTCTGAAAGTTATTTCATTTTATATGAAAATGAGAAATGTATAGCGAATAAATATTTATTTGAATTGTATATTGTAAATTTTAGTCCAATACCTTTTACTATCTTTCTGGTGGTAGCATGATTTCATACTCATAAAATGATCGGTTTTCTCTAGCAAAAAATGATTCATATGGAAAAAACGAAATGACTTTCCGAACGAGTCAATAAATTATGTATTGAGTCTATAATTGAGGAACTAAGAATAGCAAATAAATCAATAATGCTCATTTATGTTTTTAATTAATTCCTATAAAAGCACAAATGTTATTGAATGGATATAAATTTTATAGAGCTACCTTATTCTGTATTTCTTAAATATTAGATATAAGAATATATCTAATAGCTGAATAAAAAAAAAAGTTAAGTTAGTTGACATGTTAAGTTAGTTGATGAGTAAGTTGATGAAAAATAAGTTAGTTAAAAAAAAAAAAAAAAAAGGCAAATGCTCAAATTTACACGAGTATGAATATCATAGAAAAATGTTAAGCCATCTCTTATAATATTCTTCAGTTTTTCTGATAATAAGAAAAAAAACTAGTATTACTAGTTAAGTTGTTTTCAAAAATAATTCTTAGATATAAAGAAGCTTATAAGAATCATTTCTGCAAACATCAAATCTGTTATAAGTGGTATTTCAGTAAAAAGCAACCCTGAATTCAAATAAGCTTTACAGGGAATTTCATGACGATAACAGATTATTTAATGTTTATTATAAAGCGTCGGGGGAGTTGTTATGATAGCCTATACTAAACCGGATCGTACTTTGTCAGAGCAGTAGAGCTTACTACAAAATTCAAAATAGATAGACGAGTGTTAGAGACAATATACAACTCAAAAGCTTAATAACAATATCCATCAGATAATTTTTGAAGTGGAGCTTTAGGATACCATATCAATCAAAATTAACCACCTGGAAAACCATCCATGGTTGAATGGCTTGTTCTAATCTTTATTGGCATCGTTTAACTGTTTGAGGTGAAAATATTGGCAATTTATTTCTAGTCCGGTGACTCTTCATTTATATATAAATAGTTTTCAGACTGTTGGGCATGTGTATGTCTGGAGAATGTCCGAGAATCAATTTTGACACATTCCTATTGAACCTTCAGAATAGAGATGGTCAGATAATTTAATATTTGATATGTTGTCACTTATCTGAAATCTTGAAATGAAAAGAACAAACCTATAGATATCTTTTTCTAGCTAATGGTTTCCCTCCTATACATAAGAATTGATTGTTGATTTTTCTTCTTGATGATTTAGGCTCTTCAAGTTTACAATATCATAATATAAGTGGTTTTAAATATATAAGCAATGTTTGATAAAGCCATTGATGAGAAGGAATATTTCATGAAATACCTTCAGTTCTTTTTAATATAATCAAACTATTTTTAAATTATTTGAAATTTATGTTGATTTTCTATTCTCAAGCTGTTCATTGTGCACAGTTCTAAAAATCCTATAGAACATTAATGCTCAAATTATAATTACATTCTACCTTTAGTTACATCATTCAAATTAGAGTGACTCTGCTTGTGAAATGACATTGGATTCTTCTTAGTATTATTCAAGATCTGCAATTGCTAACTCAAGCTAGTTAGATGTGAGTTTTCATTATTTAATTGTAATTAAAATTTGAATAAAATAAAATATTTTTTAAACATTGAAATTGTTTGAAAGAAACCAAAATTCTAAAAATTTTGTATGAAAAATATAATTGAATATTTTTATGTGATGAAATTACTGAGTCCTTAGAAAGCACAATAAAAAATAATTATGTAAAAATTGTAGTTTTTTTTCTAAAATAATCTTCATTATAAATACCTTTTAAACTAATAAAAAAATTTTCTAAGTAGTGATACAAGTACTGGTATCGTAAACTCATGTCACTTACAATATTGATAATAATTCAAGATGTATATATTTTCGTGGTTCAATGAAATTTATGATTAAACATGTAAAATTGCATTATCATGAATAACAAAATATTAGTACTTTATTATTATTATTATTTTATTTAAAATATAATGCTAATAAATAATTTTGCCTACAATTGTGTAAAATGTAAAATTTATGAATCAACTTCAAACATAAAAAGAACTAAAAGGTAAAAAAAAAAAAAAAAAAAAAAAAAAAAAAAAAAAAAAAAAAAAAGAAAGAAGGGGGGGGGGAAGAAAAAATGTTAAAATAGCTAGAACCTCAAATAGTAGTATTAGTTATTAGGATTTGCTTAATTTTGATACATCCCAAAAAAAGTTGTTTTACTTATAAGATTAGAACAATAAAATAATATTAAAAGAGACTGTTGTGTGTTTTGCTTCGAAAACCGGCATTTTTTAAATCTTTTCAAAGGGAGTAAGAACATCAAATGCCATATATACTTTCATATATTTGAATAATTATTTATAATGCATGAAATTAAAGTTTAAAATATTCAAAGAGAAAATAAAGAGTACCTAAAATAAAAATTAAAATATTATTAAACTTCCGAATTTATAAATAAATTTTTAGTTTTATTTTTTTCTAAAAATGATGTACCAAAAAATATCAAACTTATTTAGGTATAGATACCATTATTTGCATGATAAATTTCTTACTATTGTAATTTAAGTTTAGTGAATATTTAAGCATATATTCAAATTTGATTTTTATTAAAAATTGAAGATTTAAACTCAGTGAAAAATTAATCATATGAAAATTTGAATCCTAAGCTCTTTTATTTGGTTTCCTATATTTCAAATCTTCTGTTAAGCACATTAAACCTTTTTATCTGCAAGTTAAGCAAGAATAATTCCATTAAAATAAAACGAAGCTGTTTGCTAACAATATAGTTTAATATACTTAACTTGACTCTTATTATGAGAATAGATTTGAATAAGTTGTTTAGTTTAAATTCGAATTAATGGTTAGCTTTAAATAATGTAATTTATTCTATATTGACTAGTTACAGAGTCCTGCTTTTTTATAATCTAAAACATCATTAAATACATGGCCTATAAGCAAAAATATTTATACGAAAATCTTTTTAATATATCAGCAATGAATGGCTTTTTTTCTATTTCTTTCTAAATCAAATTTTAAACTGACAGTTAGGAATTATAAATTAAATATGAAAGGATACATCAAACAATGTAATAAATTTGTGATGAAAATTCTGGTAAATTTTAAGGGTTTCAGAATTAAAAATTTAAGATTCCTCTCATATTTAAATTTTATTGTTTCTTCAAATACTGATTGTCATTAGCTATTTTTCTAAAGAAAATTCCACCGAAAAAGATAAGAAAACACCTTTTGTATTTTGAGGGTATCTTTTCCTTAAAAATAAATCAAAATTTCTGTTAAACTTAAGTCTCAAAAATTGTTTATCAGAATTGTGTAGTTGCAATTTCAAATAATTTACCTATTTAAAAATTCAGGGAATGAGAGCCTTCGTGCAAATCCTTTTTGGCGTATTATGATGGTTTCCATGAGATTGAATGATCTTAGTTGTTGGGTCATGTACTGAGTCTCGAACTTGGCGTCCTCCCTCTGGCAAGGAGAAGGTTGTAAACAAACGACAAGATGGGGGAAATCTTCTGTCATAAACTGTAGCATTTTGGGCAGAAGTTCCAGAGTTTGCTCTGCAAGGGACTTGTTTTCCTCTGCTAGCTGAAAGTAAAAATTTCGTATAAGTTAGAGATAATTATGTAAATCAAAGAATAGCACTTTCAAGCAATATAATTTATGCAACAAATCTCTAAAAATTTCACGTTTATTCCTTATGAAACCAGCTGTTGCTTAATCAAAAACAAATTTAATTTTCTGTGAGTTTACTTCTTAGATTGAAGATAAGTCGATTAATATAATTGTAGGATTGAGAAAATATTTGCTTTGAAATATCACACTTATTGGTAAAAAATATTATAGGTATTTTATGTAATTCTCACCAGTTTTTTTTTATTTTGTCCAAATTAAAGATATCTTAAAATTAAGATGTCTTTAGTGGTAGTTAGTTTTAATTTATTTTAAATCCTTTTATTCCATCATTTTAGAACATATATATTTAAATCATGCATTGAAATCATATTGAAATTCATATGAAATTCCATATTTTATGAATATCAAGGTAATGCACACAATACTTCACCGCATTATTAAATTGTAATATCAAAGGGATTAAATCAATCCGAATTACCCAACTGTAAATGAATAAAATATTTCAATTTCATATAATATTTCAAATCCTTTAAGCGATGGAAATCTTAGTAGAAAATATGTTTTTTTATTTTTAAAAGGATTATAATAATAAATTATATCATTTATTGAGACACCCTAGTATGGGATTAAGAGATAAGTCACATAATTCATATTCAAATAATTAGAATGGAAAATTACATTGAAAATTAAAATATTAATATGACATAAATCATTTGGGAAATATTAGTTAATAGTCATTATGAGTTAGCAAAAATAATAACTTTACAAGAAATACCTGTAAAATTATTATTTTTACTAGAATAGAAAACCCCATTAAATTGCTATAGAAGATTTCACTTTTTGGATTTTCTACTGAAGACGTTACCTTGTAGAAATGGAAGAAAAATCAGTTTTAATGTTGTTGAGCATTTAAGGAAAATAGTCTTATTTTTAGTTTTCTAATATAGCTAAAATACTAGTTAGTAAACTGAAGTAACTGATTTAACTGATGAAAGCTATTATATTCTTTATTGAACATCCACTAGATAATGCTTTCGTGGAAGATTATTCAAATTGTGGATGCCATATTGACATGCCTTAAGTAGTCACCTTGATATATGTGCACACAGAAGAAAAAAATGATAACATTTTATTTCCCTTTGGATAACAGTGGCTGTGATCGAACTCGGACCCTGACACTCCAAAGAATGTGTTTTTATCTCTAGGCGTCAATGTCCGCAATATCAGATGATAATTAATCTTTAAATTGACACAAAATGCGAAACTATATTTGGACAATTGTTATGACTTTTAATAATGATCACTATCACTTGTTTCATGTTTATTTTAACGATTGCAAAGGGACTGCTTAAGGGGATTTCTAGATATTTATTTTATATGCATTTCATGATTTTTATTATTTAAAAATTAGCTAATTTTGATATGCAACAAATCTTTGAATTTATATCTTATCTTCCTATTTCATCTCTTTTGTAGCACCGAGTAAATAATTTTTAATGATACTGTTTACATAAGAGCTTCCAAACATAGTTTTATTGAACAATGTTTCCTGAACACCTGTTTGAAATAAGACTAAAAAGATAACATTCATAATAGAATAAATTTTCTTATAATGAATTTTATTTTACACTTTGCTGAAAAGTCTCACGTATACTACGTGTGTGAGCAATTTTAATATTTTAATCTTATTAACTTTTATGGAATTAAATTTCTTAAAAATTGGGATAATTCAAGTTTTATAAGGTTATTAACTTTAGGTATAACGTATGTTGTAATTTATTTTATGTTTATGAAAAACAACTAAAATTTTTATAAATTTCTATAAAAGCTAATATCCTGTAGCTACTTAAGTACTATAGTGATGATATAACGTTATATATACTTGAATTAAGGTTAATTAAAAAAAAAACGTAATTATTGAAAATTTTATAAAAATTTAGTCATTAAAATTTTAATTTTGAAGCTATCAGTTAATAAATTAAAAGATATATTAAAATATAATTTAAATATTGTTGAAAATATTTAATATTTCTGTTTAAATAAAAGGAAACATAACACATTCTAATAATAAAAATTCAGTATTTGATTGAATAAAAGAATAGGAATAATTTTATTTCTAAAAGCAAAATTTTACCAATTTCATTGGAATTATGAGCTTGGCTATTCCTAAAATTCACTCGAGCTATGAAACAAGATCTAATGAAGCATTGTAGCGTGATTTGGAGATGAAGACGGTGTGATATTCTAAATACATTGAAGAGAGCAGAGATACTTGTGGTAAATTTTCTGATAATAAATTCTGTAGGTACATGCATTACTTTTTTATAATTTTTAATAGTTGAATTGAAATGATTGGAGTAATTTTATAATATAATGTTTCATATTTTATTTCATTAACAAGAACAGAGCATTTTTTTTAATTTATGAGAAAATTTTGAGAAAATTCAAAACGGCTTACGAATTTTTGAAAAAAAAATCCCTTATTTTTAAAATGATTATTTTTGAGGAAATACGGAAGTACAAGTTCAATATTTAAAGAAAAGTTAAATATTAATGAAATAAAGAGAATGATACAGACTATATTCGACTTATTTTTAGCGATTTTATTCCTAGTTAAAATTAATCATTTTTACTCATTGTGCTAATTAAAAATAGGATATTTTAATTTTTGCTTAAGTAAATTGGTTTTTAAGGAGATTTGTCCGAAATGATGATTTATCCCTTGTATATTCATTTAAGTTTATATAAAAATATTTTATCACTAATAAATCATTGAGATATTGATTATTAAGTTATTACATCATGATTTTCTAAATATTTGTCTTGAAGATCTTATTAACATACAAGAATATTATGTTAATTTTCTTGAATATATTTTCTTTATTCTACTTTTCTTTGTTTTGTACAGTATAACGCTAATATAGGTATACGATGTAATGTGCACACACAAGTTTGAAATAATAACTTATATTTCAATATTGTAATAGTAAATGCCATATCTAATTTTAAATATAAGAATATAACATAAATTTATGTCAATATGGTTTTAAATGTTGGACTTTCTATCATGCGAAACGCAGAAAAATTGGATATTTATATATGAGCTCTTTATACATATATTGCGTTAAAAATAATAAATATTATTGAGACATTAGTTCAAACTTTAATGAATTTTAACAATGATCTTTCAGAAATTGTTAACTGTCGATAATAAAGTCTCAAATAATCTTACATAAACTACTATATTATGTGATTTTGCCAATTAATCTCGAAGACGTAATGAATCGTTAATGAGCACCACGAGTTCGTAAGCTTAGGTTGAAAGAAATTTCATTAAAATCTAATGATTTTTCTTTTAAAATATACATTTAAGTAAAATTTTCTGATTGAAAAATGTACATTGCTCCAGTTTAGTTTGCATATCATTTAAAAATTCTTTTCCTTAACTATTACAAGATAAATATTAAAAAAAAAACCCATATAATATACGATATAAACTTAAATGTAACATCCTCGTGACAAATTTCTTTTCTTTGCATTAATAAGTTTTACTAAACACAAATAATGTTGCGTTTGAAAAGTAATACATTTTGAAAATAAAACTGATTCTATTAATTGAAATAAAAATTTAACTGTATATTACATAAGGTATAAGAGTGCAACT
The DNA here is from genome assembly GCA_026290005.1 of Latrodectus geometricus. Taxonomy (NCBI): domain Eukaryota; kingdom Metazoa; phylum Arthropoda; class Arachnida; order Araneae; family Theridiidae; genus Latrodectus; species Latrodectus geometricus. The sequence continues at coordinate 202,169 of JAPDSC010125076.1, read as the reverse complement.
GGTATATTACATACGGTATAAGAGTGCAACCGAAACCAATAGATATCAGAATTTGTCCTAATTTGACTTAACAGACTTACATTTTTATTGTACCTTGAACATTCATTAAATTATTTTTTTAAATCGTAAACATCCTTTCAGTTTACAGTTTAGAAAAGTCCTCGGATCACAATTCCACTAATGATACCTAAGTATTTGAGATTATTAAAACACTGTAAAAATCATCTTACGAACTGATATGACTTAACATGGAATATGTATGAAACGAGTAATATTGAATAATTAAAACTGATGTTTCAGTCCATTGTGTATAAGTTATCGTAGAGTTGAAAACGAAATAGAATTTTTGCAAACTTTGTATTTTGGTATTTTTATTTTATTTTCTGAATAAGATCTTCTTAAAACTTTTTTAGAGATATTAATTTTTTTTCAATCTCATTATATCCACTGCAATTAATTGAATTCTTATACATATTCCTTTGACCCAGTGTAAAATAAGTTACCAAAAGAAATGCAGAATATTGCATTAGGCTTGAATTTAATGAACAATGGTAAGAAACTAGTAATTTATCAATTAATCGAGAAATAGTTTTGCATTATTTGTTTCCCATGTAATAGAAAATATGGTCTTAGTAGACACAGCATCAGACTTACATAGAGGAAAATATATAATTGGTTCTTGAGTCTGAATTACGAAAATTATTTATGACTCAAAAAGGACAAAATTAGAAGAAGATTATATTTAACTGAAGAACGTTGTTCACATTTAGCAACAGAGAAAAATCAAATGAATCTGCTCTATTATTGGTGAAAAAAAGCAACTTTCACTTGATAGAGAAAGTAATTGCCAAGACTTATTCCAAAATACCTGTATTTCACCTTGAAAATGAAGGTGTTGAAATTAAAGCAAACGAAATTATTGTATTGAAGAAGAAATTCATGCTACTTATAGAAAAATAAAATTTTGGGTTGAATTTCATAAAGTTTACTGAGATTTTCCAATTTTTTCTTATCACTTATAATTATGCGGATTTTATACTTTAAGTAAGAATTTATATTTAAAATGAATGTAATTATGAAATAAATATTTGAAGAATTTTGTGAATATACTTGCTTTATTGGCAACAGTTGAGGTTATTACGTCATCAGTAGCTTTAAATGTTTCGATGAATTCTTCTTCATCAAGCATACTAACGTTCTCCTCTGTCAAATCTGGAATGTTATATGTTACCTGAAAAAATATTTGAGAATTAAATTAGAATAAAATTCATAATTTAGATTAACATTTGGGTATTAAGAGTTAGAATTGTTTTTTAAAAGTTTAAATACAGACACAGAGTTGTGTTAGCAATACCAACATCGACTGAATTTCTGGACAATTAAATAACTTTATTTTGAGGTTAATTTAAGAAATTTACTGCGGGACAATAATATGGAAAATTGAGGGGTATTAAAACGATGGATAACAGTGTACAGACGCAATATATTTATAGAATTTTATAAATAATTAAAATAGTGCAGCTCTCTCATACGTGGAGAATAAGATGTTCAGATCATTTTTCAATAAAAATAATCGATTAACTTGGTGCCAAGTTGTACTTAAAATTAATAATAATTTGTTTAAAATCTTGCATGATTCACCCGTCATTAAAAATTAATAGTATTTATTTGATTGCAAAAGTCGATTATCCATTTATGTCAAAATTATTATTATACTATATTATACTATAACTTAAAAATAATTTATAAATATATGTGGTAGTCATATTATAGCTGGTAATAACATGTATTTTGGTATTTCACAATAAAAAATATATTTAAATCTTCAAAAAGAATTTAAAACATATGAATGTTTTGAATTTATAATATATTTTATGTTTTATTTATTGAGTTTTAATATTTTGGAACACACGATTTTTAAATGTTTAAGCAAATATGCACTTTTCATCAAATGCAAATGTAAAACAGAAAATTGTTGTTTGATAGAGTGGATGTGTGATTTTTTGTTAATTTCTCATTATTAATCATTGTCAGTGTGTATATCTCTCTGTAAATTATTTCCCACATTAGTTCTAAATTTAAATGTTTAAAAAATATTGATTTACATTCATAAATCAACTATAATACCAGGATATAAAAATTTTTGGTTTAAAATGTGCATGTGATTACAATTAACTTAAAAATTCCATTTGTTACATGAACTTACATATTCGAACTCATCTTTCTCTTATTTTCATATTACGTTTAAAATCAATTTCTATAAATTTTTTACTCTACCTTTTGTATGCTCTGATAATTGATTTTTTTATAATATTCTTTTTATGAAAATATGATACGCAAAATTAAATTCTTTTCTATTTGTTTGAATAAATTGGAAAGAAAAATTAAAAATAACTCATATTTTAAAGAGAAATATTTGCTTAAGAGAAAAAAACAAACAATCGTAATCGTAATTTAAATCATAAAACAAAAAAAAAAAATAATATTTTGTTTTATGATTTAAAACTCCTATTTACAAAACTCATCGCAACGAATTATGAATTGGATGGATTATCTTAACGCTCGAATAAGTTTTTTATCTTTTTAATGAACTTTCATGTTTGACATCTGTATCACGCCATGGTTAAACAAAATCTGCTTGATCGGCCGAAATTTTGTTTTGAAGTCTGCGTGTAGTTGCTCAGACTTTTCTTCTGTTTTTGGAATTTGTTTGCAGACATTTCCCCATCGTTATGTTTGAGGCTAATTGGTTGGAAAGAGAAAAGAGTCGGATGGATTGTTTTCGTTTCCTTTTTATTACTGAAAAACAGATTGTTCAGCAGGAATAAAAAGAATAGAAGATATAGCATTTATTCGCGGGAAAAGAATGGGTAGAACAACAATGCTTGTCTTCTCTATTAGTGTGTGTAATCCCTCTGAGTTTAGAACAGTCGAACGAAGGAAGATATGAACTGTTTGTGCTTAGTTACGCCATTTTCATCATTTTGTGCTATTATAACCAAAGGCACTTACCTTTTCAAAAATATGGTGCACGATAACTTTATCGTTTTCCACCTCGATGCATTCGCCGGGTAGAGATTTCATTTTCTCTGAAAAGAAAACGCCAAAGCGGAAACGGCACTTTAGTAAGCAAAATGGTGTTTTCAGATCACTATAAATGTAACTAAAGCGTAAAGAAAAGAATACTAAAAAAAAAAAAAACAGTCATTGCAAATCTCCGGAACTTTGATAACACGACCTATTTTTCTGCGAGAGCAACAAATTAATTTATGTATATATATTTTCGGAATAATTCCATTGAAGGCAAGGTAGAAGAGCAATTTTTAAACGAAAAAGAATTTGAATTAGTGACTGATATTATTTCATTTGTATACAAAAATTGGAAATGTTTTTTCAAATGCATTCAATTATTGATAGATATTTAAGGCATAAAAATTCACTTTATAAATTACATTTAAATGTTTTGTAAAAGTGTATTAAAATTTAATTTTGTAAAATTTTAGAAATAATTAATTAATTCTGTAATCAAGATTTTACCAAATGTAGTCGTCTCTTGTAATTAAATTGTACTGATGAGATGCTAATTAAATAGCATAGGAGAGTTACCGAAAAATATTAGCCTTATTTTGAAGGTAAGTTTATCGACTATCGATTATTCTAAGGTAAGAAAGTCAAAGAACTCATACTTATACAATCGAAAAATCTTGAGATTTTAAAAAAAATATCTAGATTAGGATCCCATTGTAACTTATTTATCAATCTATTACTTATATTACTTTAAATAAACTGTTAATTAAAATATTACTTTTCTATAAATAAAAAACATATTAAATCTGCCTCAATCTTTCTATATTATTTATTAAATTCATTCAAATCATACAATTTTTATTTTTATGATTAGTTTGATAAAGTATATAAAATTTAAAAAGTATATAAATAAAACTGTTTATTAGAAAACTTTTTTATATGGTTACTTTTGCTTTAATTGAACTAATTTGTCCTTACGACATATTATTTGAAACATTCTAAGTTTCATAATACTTTTTAGATAGGTATTAATACAAAGATTGCAATATGGCAATAAAATAAATTGTTGTAATCTTTAGAAAGGAGAATGAATTTTTTAAAAATAAAATTACTAATATATTTGCTTATCTGATATTATACTTTATATACCTAATTATCTAAAGAAATTAAATTTTAGTTCGATGCTAAAACTTTGGGACAGAAGCTTCACGTCATTACCATTAGTGTTTGATTGTTATCTCTTACTAAATGAGCTAAGAACTTATTGATTATAAATTAAAAGTATATTAAAGTAGTAGTAACAATTTTGTTGAAGCTATTTTTAGATGATATTTCATAAAATATACATTTTAAAAATAATTACTTATTCATTCCAATTATTAATTAGAAATTAAAATCATATTAAAGCAATAGTTATAATTTTTATTAATGTTATTTATTAGATAACTTAATGAAATTTATATTCATATATGAATACTTATTAAACCCACGTAATAGTTTAGAAAACTATAATCAGAATAAGAAACTTCAATGATTAGTTTTGCAGAGTTTTCTTCTCATATCATTTTGACATTTATATAGGTTTTCTTTTGCCAGTAAAGTATAGAAATGGGATGTAAGTATAAGAAATTTTAAGCTTTAAATGCAATTTAAAGCTATGAAATATTAATTTATGTTGAGATTAGCATACAAGATAGTTTTTTTAAATTTTTAGAGAGAAAAAGTTTCAAGGATTAATTTATGTTAAAAATTATGCTTAGTTTTATTCTAACTTAAATCCAAGAGCAAAAATATGTTGATTATATCAGTTACAAATAAATGTGGTTCTTTTTTCTATATATTTTTTCTTTGAAATAATATTAGTCTATTGAAAAGTCAAATTATTTTATACTTCTATCTTCATTGTGAAAACTTCTGCAAAATGTTTTTTTTATGGGATTGTTTCTATGGTAGTTACTGATTGTGGCAACCAATAAAGTTCTTGGGCAGTTGTACTTGAATATGTCATTCAATTTGTTTAGCTCAATGTCCATGTGTATTTTTCTTATTTCTGCAAGCGTACTTAGATTTATAGTACCTATAATTGCTGATATAAACCTAACTCTATATTTATAAGTGTCAGCTTCTTTATTCTATTATTACAATGTTACGTCCGTATTGAAATAATTTTAAAGTTTTATATCGAAAACAATTCAATAGAATACACACAGGCCACTTTAACTTTTTTTCGATTCCTTTTATTTATCAGCATCATTGGATCAAGGGGCTAATATTTACCAAAATATCAAAAGAAAAATATTTACCAAAATATTAATAGCTTTTGAAAAGCTCTTTCATTGACATAAATCATCTGAATGCCTCCATATTGCTTTAGATTTCAAAGGACATTCACAATGTATAATCTTTAAAAGAACTTCATAGTTAATGAATATGTATGGAAGCTTATCGATTATTAGGAAAGTTATCGATTATGTTTTTGGATTCATTATTCATTGATCATAAATTCTTATTGACCATTGTGTAGTTCAGTGCAATGGAAAACTTGAAGACGAACTGTACAAATAATTTTTCTTTACATCATTATCGCATATTGGAATAAAATCAGCATGGAATCATTAATTTTGCTCTAAGTTAAAAAAAACCTGAAAGTTTTTCTTATTTTTAGAAAAACTATGCTGTTTATGATGAAATATTTTAAAGAAATAATTTCAGAAATTTAAGAATATTTAAAATAATCTATAATGGTGCTTTATTAAAATGCTAAATGTAATTATCTAATTTTGTTGTATTTCTACTACAATAGTAAAATAAGCAACTATTAAAACTAAATGATAATTAATTTAACTGAAGCATTTAGCAGAAAATTTTCTTCCTTATTAAATTTCATTAAAAAAGGATTAAATATTAAAAATATTAGTTAGGCAGTAGAAAAATTGTAAATAGTTTCAATATAATAAAATTAGTTTAAAGAGTGATGTACACACAAATTTTCTATTTAAACTCTTTATAAATTTGGTTATAAAGATATTACGATTAAAAAAAATGATATCAAAGTTATTAAAGGTTTAAAAATTAAATATTTTAATTATAATTAATTATAATTATCAAATTATATGCATTTTATGCACGTGTGTATAAATTTATACGAATACATATTTATATAATAATCTAACCATACTAAAATTATACCTATTTTTAGTGATTTTATTTTTTTAAAAAACTTCTGTCTGTTGCGTATTTTAAAAAAATTGGTCACTTTAAAATAAGAGAGGAAGTAGCGCCTTCATTATTTAGAGCAGGAATTTTAAATTGATAAAATTTAATGTGATATGAGTCATAATATATTAAACATCAACAAAATTATAAGTCTTAAAGCGATTAATGGATCTTATGTTTATATGGTGGAAAGCTTAACAAAATAAATTACCCGTGCAGAATTATCTAATTTAATAAAAGTAGAATTCAGTATGCACAAGAATAACATGCACTAACAATGTATCGCGATATTCTGCTTCTTTGTTGCAATTAATTAAAGTAAACCAAAAGTCAGCTTAAAAGAGCTTTATGTCTTCTATCACGTTAATAAGCTTAACTTTAGCGATTAGGTAAGCAAAGGCGATGCGTATCCCAATAAATCCTCATTTTTTAAACTTGCATGCTCTTAATGTGTAGAAGGTAATTAAATTAAGAATACATACAAAAAGTACAGACAATAAAGCAAGAGCATTCCTTTTGAATCAGTTAAATGGTATAACTGCCATTTCACGCTTAATTTTGTCATAAATTAACAATTACTTAGCACTTAACAATTTATTAAATAATATTGAAATTGAACAAAAATTTCATGTTATTGTTAAGATTAAAAGTAAGACTAATCACTTTTCAATTGATTATAGTCTTACTTTTAATATTAGAGTTTTAATTATGAAAACACACAATTGAAATAAAATTTATATTTTGAATTTAGAAAACAAAATGAAAATTAATAGGAAAAAATGTAAACTATGCTCCTACGTATTTTATAAAATTGTTTTTGCAGTTGTGAAATAATATTTTACAAAAGGAACATTTAAGTTTTCTATATATATTAGATTCACTTTAATTGAAAATTAAATAATTTATATACCATTCTAATTTATCAAAGAGAACGGTTGATTATTTCGTTGGTGGTGATATATATATATATATATATATATATATATATATATATATATATATCACACCACCAACGAAATAATCAATCGTTCTCATTGATAAATGCGTGATAATTCCTGCTCTTAGAAACTATATATGCACACTTGTTTTCGAATTTTAATTAAATTAGAAAAACAATATTCAAAACAAAAAATGCTTTACAAACTCTTATTTTATGTGAATGACTAATTTTGTTCTTCTTATTCAAACATTTCTTCTGAAAAATGTTTCCTTTTTACAATGTTCTTCAAATCTATAATCCTAATTAACTTACTTAACCAATTGAAGCTACCTTTTACGCCAGAACTTTGCAAACCATTTAGAAGAATCTTCTCAGCCTCAACTAAACTGTTAGACGATTGCTTTTGCTCAATTGACTCATCACACTTGAAAGGTATATCTACTCCTTCTTCCTTATATTCTTCCTGTAAAAATCAAATTATTAATATAATATCTTTGTGCATGACATAATACATCTTAAGGATTGAGTTTCTGCTGTAGTATATTATTAAATGCATATTACAAGGAACTATATATATATTGTTAGAGATATATATATCATATTGTGTATAGTACGTACAGAGAAATATTGTACATCTTCTATAATGTAAAATTCAGCTTTGAGTTGTTTCTTATAACAAATTAATTAAAAATAACTTAATAATTAAAAAAATGTGTGACAAAAATATTTGAATGGTTTTAATAAAGAAATAATTTATTTGGCGTCAATTTACTAAATCTTTAGTAAAAATAATTTAAAAGTGGTAGCCACCTTTTGCTTATTTAAATAGATGAATTCTATCATTTAAATTATATAAAATAAAATATAATTTTTTTACTATTAGAAACGAAATTTATTTTACATAACAAGACCTTTTGTTTATTCAAAAAGATAAATTATTACCAAGTGTATTTGTGAATTATGCATAGGTAGTTGAATTTAAATTAGCGATATAAAAACAACAGTAATGTCTGATATTTAGCACGAACGCAATTAAAATGCTGAGAAAACGAAAATACGATGAATCATGTTTGGAATTTGCTCTTACTTCTTGAAATTATACTGGAGTTGAAAAGCCATTTTATATATTAACGTATTTGTAACCAAGTTTTGGCTACAGTATTCTTGATATCTGCCAAAATGAAGTAACATCTTAATACAAGGCATATTATGCTGAATAAAACCCAAAGAATATTTAGAATGTGTTTTGAATTCATCAAATCAGAAAAATTTAGTTTATGAGAATTTTGTTATTGTAAATGAAATATATTCGTTTGCGACATCATGAAATTGCCTATTTAATTGCAAATGTAAAGAAGCCTATTTACCTGGAGAACATTTTATATTGTCTGCTGTTATTAAGATGTCCTTAAAAACTCGTGGTAAAATGTACGTGGATGAAATCAATAAAATTTCATTGTTCAGTGATTTTATTTTAAAGCGAATTTCGAAAATTAAATAAAGATATCAGCATCTAATAACTAAAAATAATTCCGATGTTTTTAATGAAGTAATATAAGTAACTGATATTACCAACTTGACTTATACTTATTAGTGTATAATAGATATATTTTAGAAGGATGTATTCACGAGAAATATTTATTTCGATATTTTTTGGATGAACATATAAGAAAAGATATTTTTGTAAATTTTAATGAATCTTTAATTTAAGGAAGTTTGTTTTGGAAAAATTATGTTAGTTATTGGACAAGTCGTATTAAAGTCATGGTTGGTGAAAAAATTGGATTTTTTCAAGCTAAAGTTAAGGATAATAGCAAAGAACTTATAAAATAAATTCGCTGGATGCATGACACATGGAAAGGCTCTGTAGATTAAAAATATCACTGGAACTAGATATAATGATATGAGATAGTGTTAAAATGTGGTTAACTTTATTAAAAATCATTCCTTGAAAAATTGTTTGTTTCCAAATTTTTGTTAAGACAAGGATTCTGAATACAAAGGACTATTAAAACACACTAAGGTAAGGCACTAAAGAAGTAACAGTTTGAAAGGTTAACCTAAATTTAAATAAATGTTCGCTTTCTAATCTCGAAAAATCTATTCTTGGGAGTTCACTCAATAACAAGCTATGGCAACAAAAGCATAATTTGAGTGACTTATTTGAAAAACTAAGTTTGTCGCTTTAAGGAGAAAAGTTATATTATATTCATACTGAAATCAAAAATTGCAAGAAACAAATATATCAGGAAACAACGTTGAAAAGAGCTGTTTAAAAAATTTGTCCCAAAAAGTGAATTTTTAAAAGAAAATGATGAAAAAGGTTATCAAACAGATGAGTCTATGAACGTAATAAATGAACATCTTCGGTATTTTGAAAAACAGTTTAAGATATTTTGTTCTTCAAACTTCAATTTCGAAAACATCTTCAATCAAGACCGCATCAAAAAATCAATTGCATTGCTGTCCACCGTAAATGCAACACCCTGAAGGAAGCAGGGAAATAACATGGAATTTACAATATACATTAGTAGAGGTGAGATATTCCAATGATAAGAATTTCAGCTCAGACGGACATAACGCGCACCTGTGGCGCCACTTCAAAAAGAGCTATTTAAGGCTTGTAGATTTCGACGATTTGAAGTTCTGAAATTGTGTTTTTCCTGTAGGTTTTTTTTAAGCGATCAATTATGCCTCGTAGAAAACAGCGATCATTTTTCGGATCAAGTAACCGAGTTCGACAGAGGAAGGATAGTGCCTACCGAGATTGTGGATTATCTTTCGGGGAAATCGGTAGTCGTGTTGGGCGAAACCAAACAACTGTAATGCGGATATGTGATTGTTGGATGCAGAAGGGTACAACGGACCGAAGTATTCGATCGCATTCATCTGAATGCACCACTCCACGTCATGACAGGCATATTGAGCGCATGGTAGTAACGGATCGCTCAGCTACATCACGAACCATAGCACATTCAATGTATAACGCATCATCCAGCGTCTGCGTGTACCATTCGACCCCGTTTACAACAGAGTTGTCTGTCTTCAAGACGTCTATTGTTTCATCTACCCTTGACGCAGAACCAAAGACGTCTCCATCCCCAATGATGCGATGAAAGAAGGATTTGGATGGCAGAATGGAATGAAATTGTCTTTACTGACGAGTCACGCTTCTGTCTGCAACACCACGATGGAAACATTCGAGTCTAGAGATACCGCGGATAGAGGATGCTGAACAGCTGCATAATGCAATGCCTCACTGGTCCTGTACCAGGTATTATGATATGGGGCGGTATTGGATATCACTATCACACTTCTCTAGTACGCATTGGCAATACTTTAAACAGCCAGCGCTACATCTCCGAGGTGTCGGAGCCAGTTATCCTTCCTTCCTTACTTACGAGGTTCTGGAGCCAGTTATCAGGGCTTGCTCACAGTCATATTTTAACACGATAATGCGAGACCATACATGGGACGCATTGTCCAAGAGTTCTTCGTCAATCGCTAGATAGAATTGCTTCCCTGGGCGCCTTGCCGTCTGGATCTTTCACCGATAAAAAACACACGGTCCATTGTTGCTTAATGATTGACATAGATTATATCCCCAGCTGCCCCACCAGTTACACTTTGTCAACGTGTGGAAGCTATTTGGTCTTCTGTACCCCAAGAACACATTCAAAGTCTCTTTGAATCAATGCCAAGGGATGTGACAGCTGTGATCCCCAACAATGGCGGCAATTCTGTCTACTGATTTTGGCAGGAATCACACTTTAAGAAGTCTATAAATTTAATTCTTTGATACTTGATTAACGTGTTATACACACAATAAATTTTGTTGTGATATCTCTTGTCTTTGTAAATGTTGTAATTTGGGTGGTCAGCAGTGTAATATATATATATATATATATATATATATATATATATATATATATATAAACGTAATATGTTTTGATCTTGAATTGCTATTAAAATTTCCGCATTTGGTTAAAGGTGAGATTAATAGAAATTAAGCCAGATTTGACTACAGGTAACTTTAGAAATTTTATCAGAAATCAGTTATGTGTACCAATACCAATATTTTGTTAATTCTTAGTTAAGTGATCATATCGATATTCTTCTAAAATACTTTAAAAATATATTTGCCTAAAAATGTAAATTATACTGATTGTAGACTATACTTGAGTGTAGATTATATCTGTAAAAATTGCTTAAAAGTTTAGGTCTGCATATGAATATCGTTTTAAATCAACTTGCGAATGGTAACATCATGCATTAAACATTTGCACAATCTTAGTCTTTTATATGACACATCTGAGAAAACTAGTAAAATGTAAATAAATATAAAGCAAAATTGAAAAGTGCATTTATGATTACTAACTAAAATAAGTTGATAAGTATCGTTCTCATACTATGTTATAAATAATGTAGCAATATCAACATATTGAATTGAATGTGAAATAAAAAAAATGTATTTACCTTTCTTAACAAAAATTATCTTGACAAACTGTACATGATGTGCTGTTTTCAAAATATCAACTATTTCTACATTACACTTGACTTACATATGAATTAAACGAACTTCACGAAAAAATCCTATTTTTAATTAGAATTTAATTAGAATGAAAATAAATGTAATTTTCTTTATCATCACATGTATATTCTTGCCGTATAATTACATCATCCCCATGCATAATTTAAACATTTTTTCGACCTTATTAATAATAATATTTTCGGCGTTTTCCGCCCACTTTCCATTTTGCAAATCACATAGAGTATTTTTATTATTTAAAGTATAAGAAAGCGCCGCATTTCTTATTGTGTAATTTTTTGAAATGCTACGCTATTTCTCCTGGTAATTATTTGTGTTGATCATGGTATAATGTTTTGAAATACTTATTATCACTATAATTATAAATAAATTATTAATATTTAGGTCTAGGACATGTGATAATTATTTGTTTTCGAATGCATTAGTTTTTTGAATCAGCATAATGTGTTACATGAATACTTATTTATGTAGGTGGATTCCATTCCACCTACTTTACATAGTTCTCAAAACTTTCTTTGCTTCAACCCACAGTCAAGTGTTAAAAAAATGCTTCTTATATTTCTATATTAGAATATGTTTACACTCAAGGCCTTCAATTGAAATCAATGAATATGTTATTTATAAGACACTTTTAATTTAATGTATGATATTCTATTATATTTTTATACAAAAAATACTTATAATGAAATAAACAATAAATAAAAAGAAAATCAAAACTCAAATCTAAATCAAAGCTAAAAATAAAATTTTCGTGAGAATTAATTGACAGTATGTGTAATTTTTTTTAAAAAAAACCCTTATATAACAACCCTGTTGTTAAGCAAATATTTAATTTTCGATGCAAGCGCTTTACATAATTAAATGAATGATAAAGGATATAAAAACTATTCCAAATTTGTCTCTCTCTGAATCAAAGCTCAAACGTCTCTGAATCACACTATTCCAATTTTTTTTATAACTGCTGTTTTCCTTCATTATAAGTTTTAGGACTGAAAAAAGTTAAAAAATCTTTGCATCAGCAAAAAATTAGCGTACGCCCACGCATGAAGTTGCAGCTTTAAAATAGAACAGCTGAATCCATCGCTAATAGATTATTGTTTATTTTTTTTTAGTTAAAAGTTTCTATGAATTAGAGACAAAACTTTCTACAAATGTGATAAAATGAAAGTAAATATTCCCATTTCTGTTGATAAAAAGAGATTATAGTTAAAAACAAATGCAATTTTTATTTTAATTTTTTCCTCCATTAATCGAAGTAGGAAATAGAAGCAAATTCCTATTTTTATCCCATGAATGGGAATCCTTATTTTTTCGAAGCAAGTTTAATTTGTTTTTCCAACTAAATTAATTTATTTTAATTGTTTTTATTTTCTCATTTATCATCTTCAATTTCTGCTTATGATAGAAACATATTTAAAATTTGAGGAGGCGTTTTATGTTCTAGACAGAATACTTTTCCTCCAATCGAGAACCTAAAAGAATACACGGTTAACTGTTAAATTATTCCCTTCACACAGAACAAAAATTGATTTACACAATTTAGAAAACATATTTAGTGTGTCTATATTCATAAAAGTTTTCAAAAAGAGTTTTGTGTGTTAATTTCAAAAACACCTGAAGAATAATTTATTGATCCAACATTTTTTTCCATTAGAAATATTTCTTATGAGTATCGTGGTGAATGAATAATTAGTTTACGAAACAGCATTTTAAGTTTTTGAAAGAAAAAAGTTAATGGAATAGAGCGCAGAGTAGAATTTTCTTTGCTCAATTTGTTTGATAAACGTTAAAAAAACTACTTAAGTGTAAAATGAAGGAAATAATGAATAAAAAATGTTTCCATAAGACATTTTTCTGCCAAATAAAGAAAATGATTTAAATTGATAAGCGATTGGAGCTGTCATATAAGAAAAAATCAAAATATTTTTTAAAAAAATAAAAAAGCATGCAATGATTTTAAAGAGAGCGACAGAATTTAGTGTAATTGAATGCTTAAAGCTTATCCATAAATAATGAGATAATTGAAATGTTAAAATAATACGACTTATTAATGAATCATAATTTACACTGAATATTCGATTCAGTAATTGATAAGTTCTCCAGGTACAGATGCAGGATTAACCACACACACTTGTAGAAAGTAATTGATATTTTTAATATCTTCTTGAGATATATTTTGTAGAGTGTTTACGAATTTGTTATAGATCTTCTATATTTTGGCAAACTTGGATCGGTGATATGCCACGTTCTCTACGTTTTCAATTGGTGTAAAGTCGGGTGGCTTTTTTCACCATTGGAACTTTCAAAACAAGAAAGAAAATCAGTAGCATGAAAAATATTCTAAAATATCAAGCAGTATTTGCCATGGTATTTTTTTACTAAAAATCGACTTAAAGATTAAATTTCATGAACGGTAACATAGCCGCTACAGGAGGTCATTAACTAAAAATTACTTTTTGACGCATGACCTGTTATACTATACATTTTCAAAGCCTAATTTCTATATGTTTTTATAAAACAAATGGTATTTAGAAACATCAGCTCTTCCATACACGATCATTCTGTTTAAAGATTGAAGCATAATTTATCATTAAACTTTACGTAAGGCCAGTATAGTAGGTTTAATGTTATCGATTTTTGTACAATTAAAGATTACATTTCTGATGTTATAATTTACAAATATCTTTAAAGGTGGCTGTTGTGAAAGGCTACCGTGAAACAATCTTTAGATTATATACAAAGATATAAAAACCAGGAAATTACCAGGGTTGCTATTATAATGAATGCAATTATTTGCATAGTAAACACAGATATCAGAGAAGTTTAGACTTATTGCATAAATAATGTGATTTTGTTTCAAATCTGAAATCATTCAAAATTTATATATTATTGATAAATGTTGTTGCTGTTTCCAATCCCTCAGAGATCTAGCGTCAACTAGATCAAATCCACGACACCGTGAACCCTAGCGAAGTCGAGCACCAGTAGTGGATTTGCACGAACATCCGCCAGAGTGAACCTCAAACAATCCAGGATGTGATCGGGGGAAGCCGGCCTCAGATTGCATTTATTGCTCACAATGAAAAGACTTTGTGCTCAGAGTCGAACGTCATGCATTTCAAATACCCACTTCTAAATCTCGAGATGGCCATCTGATCATGTCTGTCACACCCGAAATCCAACGCGCACCCTGGGTCTTACTGATAAACAAGGGATGGGCGAAACGAGTGAGCCAGACTTGCCTCACTTCTTTTTTCTTTATAGCAAAAAGTTCCTTGTAAGTTAATGTGTAGTCCCCATTGGGCAACTCGGAACAACCTCTTTTAGCCAAGATGACTGCAGCTTCGTTGCCACGGATGTTAACATGAGAGGGAATCCACTGAAGGTGGACTTCCGTACCCTTGGCAAGATTTTTAAGGTGGGTGATTATCTGCATGCCCACAAAGTCGCACACTCCATTCCAGTCTTGTAGGTATTGGATCGAGCTTCGACTGTCGGTAAGGATCCAAATGTCACTAGATTTAGTCCCGTGGAGGATGATCTTTAATCCTTCATTTATGACAATTAATTCACTTCTGAATACCTAGCAATAGTCCAATATATTATTGATAAGTTTTTTATAAAAACCACTGCTGATAATTATTTTGTTTAGCTAAGAATAAACAATGAAATGGTGGTTCAATTAATTTAAGAATCTTGACTAATATCATTATGTTCAAAATCTTTCAGTTTTCGAGAATTTCACCGACAGCTTCGCAGTTTAATTTTATTTGTGTCAGGTTAATTATTACTAAAACAATCAACGTTAACTATTACAAAAAAGATGAACTGCAAGGTAATTATTTTCAGTAACTACTTCTATTTTAGTAAAAATCGATAGCTGGAGTAAAAATCGAACAAAGACTAAAATTGACATTTAATGTCTTTGAAAATTTGACTACCTGAATGTGGCAAAATGTAATAAAAATAATGATTATACATAATACTAAATATCAAATACATCTAGTTCTTTATTTCCTAAAAGCAAAAGTATTTAAATGATATATATTGAATTTTGCTGTTACTCACCAACTCTTTGAAGAACATAAGCTCTTGTATATAGTTCTGAAGATAATCATTTATTATGTTCGTGCTTAGTCGGAATATCTGGTTGTGCTCACTGGTTCCAAAACCTGGAGGATCTATGACAGTGACAGAAAATGAGTCCCCTCTGAAAAATAATAAAAGTGGATTATAAAAGATTTAAAATATAATGGTTTCAATTACTTTCATTTTGAATAATTTTCTGTTATGGCTGACTTAACCCATTATCAAAGGTTTTAATGAAATCCTGAAGAGGTTCTCCTGAATTCAGGCAGCATTTGTATGCCCAGAATAATAATTTTGCATTTAATTCAGCTTTGGAAATTTTTTTATGGATAATTTGAGTTTTTATTGAGGCTATAAGAAATCTATATATATTTTGGTGATTATTTTCCACCTCCATATTTCCACCGAATATTGAAGATTTGATGATATATGAATCTAATTCTGATAAGGTAAAATTTCCTAATTGTTACTTATATTTGATGAATTTATTTTGCTTCAAACAATTCATAACATTAAGTTTAAGCTTTATACTGTAGAACACTTGTATGAAACAATTAAATTGATTAAAATGAAAAGCAATGTCCAGTTAAAGGATAAGTTTCTTTTAATTCTAATGATTTTAAGTACTATCGAATTATTGCAATACATTTTTCAGATCCCAAGAAATACTTTTAACGTAAACCATATTTCAAATTCGTTGGCATAATGGTAGCGCTTTTTGATTTTAAGACATAAGTCTGAGTCGAAATGGACCATTCTACTCAATCTTAGCTTTCTTCAATAGGTAGATAAACTGAGTACCAAGCATGCTTGGGAAATAGACACTTGGGATAAAAATCTTGGGTACACTTGGGGTACCATAGCAGAATCCAGGGATCTCGATATGATCAGTGTAGGCTTTGGCTCACACATGGACTACTAAAACTAAACCTATACTG
>JAPDSC010125076.1:165245-175410 GCA_026290005.1 Latrodectus geometricus | reverse complement strand
TACAGTTATATAATTTTATGAATCTTTTATCTCGAGTTATCTATTTAAATTTTTACCCTACATTTCAATTGAGGAATAGAATCAGATGTTCATGCTAAAGATTGATGATCTGAATATCCTATTATTTCTAATAACCTTTATTCTTTTAGAATCAAATGATTTTCTTAATTAAGGAAGACTTAAATGCATAAAAAATAGATATTTTAAATTTTTTTTTAGTAAAGTTCGATTCTTACATAATAAATGTGTTTGCTTAATTTAGTTTCCCTATCACTTTTTGCACATGAAAGCTACACTGACCGGGCCTTACAGCTCAAAATTCCGAATTCTAATTAGGATTTTCACACGAGATAGAAATCGAACCCACGAAACGAATGTCAGATGCTAACCATCCTACTGCCAGCTTGGCTCTTATGCAAAATAATGTTCCATTTATAGAATACTTATTGAATTTATAGAACATTACATTCTCAATAACACATTTTGAGTCCATTAAAAAATCCCATCTAAATTACAAGATATTTTTAAGTGAGGTTGTTTTACGTGAGATTTATATCAAAATTTCCATTCTTAAATATTAATCAATGTATTCATATGACTTGTAACGCTTAAAATTATTCTTATGATTGAATTTTGATTAACAATTTATTGATTCAATTTATCAAAATAAATTAATGAATTAGAGCTTAAAGCACTAACTACAGAAACTTATTAATTTAGCGTCTAAAATTCCTGCAGCCCTTTCGAAGGAATATGCGCAACACGAATCCATAAAGTATTTAATTTTAGTTAATGAATACTACAATGATTCATAAAATCACCCAAGCCTGGTTGAATTAATATCAAGTTGGGAGAGCTCTGGCAGCAAGCATAGAATCTATTATACAGAGTAAAGAATTTTTGATTCGTATTCAAAATAATCAATTATTACAGAGTAGCAGAGTCATTCACTGACGTTCTTTACGACGCATAGCTAGCTTTCTCCCGGTTTATTCATTTGATTTAATTGGCAACATTATAATGAAATAGTTGCATCTGATATAACTGGGGCTTTCATGAAATAACTTTAACTGCTCACTGATGCGTAATTAAACGCATGAATATTTAACATAACTTAAGACTTATCTTAATAAATATGAATGGCATTGGACAAATCTGAAAATAATTGATACTACAAGGGCTCTGTTTCACGAACATGATGCTTCAAAATTCATTCAGATATATACAGAATCTGAATTTTATTTTAATGATCAATTTCATTTTCAAAATTTTATAAATTATTAAATATATATATGCGTATTTCTTTTTAATTTTTAATCTAGATAGATAACTTCTTAAAATTTTAATAATTATTTTAGACTAATAGCGTTTTATTGTTTCATTTAACGTTTTCCTTATCAATATATATTTTTGAAAATTGATATGATTAAAATGATATTAGGGATTTATTTTCTAAAAGTTTATTAATTTTAAGCAAATGCTCGATTTTCAGTTATTTTAAGAAATATCTTGATTATTGACAGAAGTATTGCTAAACTAGTATTTGGTTTAAAGGTCTTACACAAGTATTTGAAAGACAAACAACTATCTGAGTTAGCACAAGTATTTGTTTATCAGCTCTAAGCTCTTAGTAAAGGGAAGTCAATCATTGATCTATTTAGTATTGACTTGTCATTTTATTTTAGAAGCGAATGCCGTAAATAGAGCATATTGTAAGGAATTATTTCATATGACTTGTCAAGTAGTTTTTATGATAAAATAATAATTTAATGATAAAATAAATAATTTTAATGCAAAAATAAAAACAATACAGCAAAGTGGTAGAATACATTATGAATAATATACCTACTATGAAATTAATTTTTTTACAGGCATTGAAATTCAAGATCAAATGGAAATTAATAAGACAATATGTAAAAGTTGATGTATTTGCAAAATAATAAATTATAGGAATATCACTGTGTACACATTGGTAGGTTAGATTACTGAAACAAATTTCCGGCTGTTTATTTCCACCCCCGAGGCTGCAAAATATAGCCAACCACCTTGTTTATTTTTAATTTTATCAAATTTGTTCATAATTTTGTATCATGGAGAATGCTGGATACTTGGGGTGAAATGCTTCAAATTTTGACATCATATTCATAAAATGACAGGAAACTGTACGGAAGATTTACCACCGGATAGCCTATTACAATAAAGAATGTAAATATATAACGAATAACCTATCAATTGACGCAATTGCAAAGTATTTGAACACAAGACATTTTGAAATTCAAATGGATCTATCAGAAATGGTGGACGGTGTTTATGTGTCCAATAGAGAAAATGCAGAAAACTCTAAGTCTTTATTCCGAGAAAATTCTTCAAAAAAGATTGATATCGAGAACGCAACTTTGCTTTTTGAGAAAATGAAATTATAAATTTTCATTTACATCGAAAAATGTAATTTAATTAAATCAGGTATTAAACCAGGTAAATTAATTAAACCAGGTATGCGGACATATAAGCAATGAGAGTAAAGTTATTACATTCTTAAGATGTCATATTTATCACCAGAGAACACAGTATTGCCCTTTTATAAATTTGCTTAATTTATATATTTGATTTTTATTAAAATTAACAATTTGATGTCTCATCAATTTTCTCACTTTCTATATTTGGTTTTTATCATAATTTGAATTCAAAATTGTATTGAATCATGGAACAAACATTAATAATGAATGAATCTCAAATGTCAAATGCAAATACTGTTTAAAAATGACTACTTTTGCTACATCAAATAAAAATTATCTTAAAATGTTTAATAAATTTATTGCTTATGAGTGGGATTGATGTTATTTGACAATCAGTGTCATGCATGCTAATAATAATCATATTCATCACTCTAATTGTCAACGACATATGCTACTTATTAAGTTATTGGCATTTGTGGCGGAAAATCAATTTTTTCACTGTCATATATTCATATTAGAGGCTCTTAAATGAAATGAATTCCAAGCTACCTGCGTTGTTAAATTAAATTTGCAACGTTTAATAAAGTAAAATTTTACATAAAAGCTATTATTCAATGTAGAGATGTACATTTTTGACTCTGAATAAGTTACATATTATTGTGATTTCAATGCTGAGTAAAATTTAATATCAATAAAATCTTGTGATGTTTAATTTCGAAAGTTGGTACTGATAAAAACCATGCCGTTAACATTGTAAGTTTGTTGGTTTTAAAATGTAAAATTTAATTCTTTTTGTTGAAACCATTTTCAAATCTTAGTAATTCCAATTTGTATTCTTTCATTTAACAAACAACAATTCTTTAAAGTTATTTGGCAATTATGTTAAAAGTTCATCAATTTAAAATAATATTGCATGAAGACACATTCTTCTGGTCCATTTTGTTCTTAGAAAAAGAGGATTCTCATAAACTATCATTAATATAAATCTGAAATGTCTGGACTTTTAAAATGGCATTTATAACTACGAATATGTGACTTCAATATTATAATTTTTCAAATCTCAAAAAGTTTCGCTCAGTCTTTGTCATGTAAGAAATTATAACAAATGAATTATAGATTTATACATGCCAAAAAATTACCACAAAGTGTTTCTTTTAATAAAAGCATTTCCACAGTGAAAATTAGAAAATAATGACAGTGTTATCATTAGCGGTCGTATACATTCGTGAATAAACTTTGATTACGACATAAAAAATTTATAGTTTTCTTTTACGAACTACATCTTTTATTAATTCTTCTCTCCAATTATTAAAAGTAATATTTGATTATCTGGTTAATGAGATAGGTTTATAATGAGAAGGATATACCTTAAATTCTTTTCAAGCTTTAAAACTTGAATATCTATTTCTTGGCGCCAACTAGAAGAAATGTAACATTTGGCTAGGTTCCAGAAACAAAATCGTAGCATTATTTTATTAGTCTATGAGGAATTATGAAATATTATATTTTGGATAACAACTAAATCTACAGATGAAGGAAGGCTTTCTTTTGAAGCATAATTAAATTCAACTTAAAGGATATGTTATAGTAATTAATATCATGTACAATTTAAAATATTCTCTTTTCTCCCTTTCTATTGTTATTATTTAAATGTTTGGGTATGAATGGAATCTGATGAAGCATGTGCTGATAATGACCCCAAAGAGTCAACATTATTTTAGAAGGTTGAAATAAACTGTCTGTTTTTATTTGATTGATTATTATCAACTGATTATGTAGATATTGATATGTCTCGTTCAGTAAATCGTAGTTATTAAATTGTCCTTGAAAGATTTGCTAATTTTTCACACATAAAAGTTTACATGATATTTCAGCTTTTATGACTTATATCTAGTTATTTCAAGATATATTTTAGTCTCTCTCTTCTAATTTTAAATAAACGGTTCCATATTTTTGAATTATGTTAAGTTTGGTGAAATTAGGCATTTTCAAAAATTGTACTGTGATTCTTTTGCTGTTTAAATTTTTTGTTTGCTTTTATTATTTCATCAGGGTATATGATGTTTCAAGAGTATTGTAGAAGTTTGAAATATGTTATTTTAAATTGTGATTGTTGTAAACGTGATTTCTTAGTAAACATGATTTGTTTCAAGAAGAGAATGCTCTTTAGTGGCCTCATCGATAAAATTTAAATTTATGCTTTCTTTTTTTTCACTTAAACGTACGACGTGTATATTATTAGTTTACTGTTTCAATTATTTGAAATGGTGAATGGATAGGCTATGAACGAAAAGATGATTTGCATCCATTTATTACTTATGATAAAAATTTAAAAAAAGTTTCTATGTTGCAAAAAATATCCAAAAGGAATAATTTCTGAGGGAAGATGGTATGAAAATGTCTAAAGATATTGTCCTATCATTTGTTCTTTGCAATTTTGGAAATTAATATCATCAGAGATATTTGAAAAGCTAAAATTATGATATTTTCAAACATTTTCCTTCTTTGAAGATAAAGTTTTATCCCCCATATTCATCCCAATATTTATTAATGAAAATTATTGATGAACTAGAAGTGAGACACTACTTAAAGTCAGTTGTCTATCATTATTAAATGAAGATAAATAAATGTAACATACAGAAATTAATATTGCATTCAATTTGCTTTTACATTTGTAATGCGGGAGAGAATTTATTGTGAAACTTTTTGATAGTGAAGGTCATAACTCAAATTTATTGGAGAGTATATCATTTAGGATATAATAACGAGTGAGGCGTTTTGCATGTTTTAGGCTTAAGTGTTTCTCGGCGAAATGGTGTTCAATGTTCATATAGTTATTTCTTAATTCCAATATATTTCGATAATAATCTCGGCAATTATAAGAGATTAGCTTAGTCCTTATTAGATTTCACTTTAATATTTTGAAATTGTTTTTTGTAGAAACTTATTTCAGAAATGAGTTAGAATTCCCTTATTGGGATGATAACTTTTAGAATTTTAAAAGAGAATTTAGAGAGGAGAAAATTATTTTCAGCTGTTGAATATTTAAATTCTGTCTTCCATCCTTGATAGATTGCTTCGGAGAGCTCAAACTACTGACTTCACCAAATAGTTGACATTTAAAAGGCTGAATTATTAAATTTGATTTCAGATGATTTGAAATGTATAGATGAACAGGAAAATCTATGTCCAGAATGGAATTTGGGTTAAAAATCTTCATCAAAATTTGGTCATTGTCATAAAAGTACCTTTCTATTTCCTCTTTAAAAGAAAAGAAAATTTAGTTTATTTCTGAAATTATATCTTGGCATAAATTTAAATACTATATTAGGCAATTAAAACGGAAATGCTTCTTATAAATTTTGCCTTTCAAAATTCTTTGAATAGTAAGTTACAATTTATTTCAATAAAAAATGTTTTAACATAAAATATTTTTACAAATTTAGGATCATTAATTACAATATATCTTAAATTAGAAAATGTTATGACTTATCTAATTTTTATAATAATTAGTGAAATATTTCGAGTAAGAATAACGGAAGTATTTAAAAATACTGTCTTCTGATTGCTTAGTTCAGTTATAATTATTAATTTTAATAGAAGAAACAAAAATATTCAATTACTATGTCTGATACACCAGAAAAGAAAAACAGCATTCTTAACGTATAAGACCGACATAAGATTTAGGAATGATCGAGAGTGGTCCTCTTAGCTGAGAAGATTCATCTACTCAGCTGAGCGGTTGTTAGCCATTCTACATATACACATGCACTTGGACTTATGCAAAAACTGTTAACTCTAACTCTTATAGAAAATATTCTTTTAGATTACAAACACTAAAATTACCATCTAATACAAGCACAGTGCTGTTCAGATAAATTTTTCCTTGTCCAAACATCTCGGCTTATTACAACATTACAACAGAGGCTGATTGGTTAGATTTGTTTTATCGCTTAATTAAACCGGGGTCTACAGTTCATAGTGGAATACGAATCATTACAAACTTCGATGCCTAAGTGGAAAATAGAACCCTTGAACTATTGAACCAAAGGTCATATTACTTGCCCTTTAGCTGTCAGCTTGATTTAGTAGAGTCTGAACAGATATATTAAGGAACAACATGATGGTTTTCTCCATTAAGAGAATTATTTATTTTTGCTCTACATTGTTTGTAAAGAGAACGAAATAAAATTTGCTTTACCAAATTTGTGAAGTACTTGACATCAAAATTGATGTATTACATGATTAGCCTTCAATATCATAAACTACGGATAAAAATATCCAATATACTAAATGATAAAAAGAATATAGTTTAAAATTAGCATAACAGTTAGAAATACATACAACAATGATAATATGGAGAATTCAAAAGCAAATGGACATATACTGATCTGATATGAAAATTAATTGTTTTTATGATCATGTACAACAACACAGAATAATTGAAAAATATTACATCATATTTGCTGATAGCTTTTCTATTCGAGTCTATTCTATTTCATATGAATTTTTTAAATTTCCAAAAAAAAAAAAAAAAAAATAAAAAAAAAAAAAATAAAAAAAAATTTAAAAATACTTAATTATTAACGTTTTTAAGACTTTAATACATAAATTAAATAATTTTGAAACTTTAATAAATACTATTATCTTACTTTAATAAATAGTTAGCCAAATTGTAGTATTTTTTGAATATTTATTTAGACAAATATTAGTTTGGGGAAAAAGTTATCCATTATTTTTTCGGTAGACGTCTGTAGTGATCGTTATCTCGTGAGGTATCTATAAAACAATTTCAGATTTATGCTCATTGGAAAGGTGAAATTTGACACTAAAATATCCTCTTGCAGTTTTTTGTTTGATTAATTCAATTACGAGTACAAGGTTTCAAAAATGGAAGACAACAAACAGAAAATTCGATACATTTTAGTTTTTCTTTTATAAGGGCGAAAATGCCAACCAGGTGGCTAAAATTGTGAAAGGTGTTTATCGTCCTATATAAGACTGTAACAACCAGTTACGTACAATTTTTGTTTCGTCGATTCCGTTTGGATATTTGAATGCTAAAGATGCACCTCGCATGGATACAACATCGTCGAGAATGTCTATAAAATATCAAAAATTATCAAACTTGACAGCATATCAGCAGTCGTAACTTCGCACAAGACCTAAAAATCTACATGAAAGCTGTTTTAAACCTTTTTGCAAAGCGAATCTGAAAGAAGTTACAGAAAAATCACGTAAAAATAATGGATTTCTTTTTCCCCAAACTAATACATTCTATTCAGCTGTAAAAAATCAAAATTTACAGTATTCTAATCACTTCTGAATGTAATTGGTCTTATATGGGAAATGATTTCGATTAATCTTTAAGCAGAAAAATGTCGTCATATGCTTAAAGGATAAATATATTTTATAAAATATTTAAATACTTACCTCTTCAGTAAAAGAAAGTATACGAAAGGCTTGGTAAATATTCTTGTATCCACTTATTAAATCAGCAGAATTCTTTGCAGATTTTTGGGGCAAGAATCGCATTGAGGATAATTTGTCTAAACCAAATTCAGCTAGTCTCTTTTCATTTTTTAATCCTTCGAAAATGCAGTATAAGATATGGAAATTGCTTTCATTTCTAAAAATATATGAAACATTATTTATTTTATCATTATGAACAATATAAAAATATCAAATTACTTTCAGATAGTAAAATATACTAAGTAAACTTAATATAGTTATTTAAATATATTAAATTAGATTAAATAAGTTTTTGTTATATTTTCTTATTCTTGAAACTAAAAAAAGTCATATTTTTTTTCAAATTTTGTATAAATTAAAAATACAAACATTTTTTAGACTATATTTATAAGCATTTTTAAAGCTTCTATTAAAAAATTAGCTTCTCTTTTATTTACAAGCATATAAAGCAGATTTTAATACATAAAAAAATATACTTTGAATACTTTTTCAGAGTTTATAGCTCAAATAATATCCTTGGCTAAATTTTTATAGCATACGCTATTCGGGAAAAAAAAACTAAGAGATTTTTTTTTCTCATTTTAATTATTCTTAAATAAAAGCATACTCAATATGTAAGAATAATAATTTTTAAATTGGCTATATTAATTTATGAGTGTGCTAAAACTACTAATTTTTTTAAATATTTCATAAAAAAAGCTTAGGTTAGTAAAAAAGAAAACTGCCAAATCTTTTTTAAAAATTCTCATTAAAATAAATTTCAAAGTGTCAACAGTTTTTGTCACCAGCTAGAGTTTCTTTAATTTTAAAATAATAAAGATGATCTTTTATTTGAAAATTATTCAGAAAGTCAAAATTTTTTTTTTACAAATCTCATTATTTTGAAACACAAAGGAGCTTAGAAAATTGAAAGAATATACAATTACTAATTAACATGTTTCTTCGAAATATAATTGCATTCACTTTATTTTTAAATTCTGGAATAACAAATATCTGGTCATTAAAAAAGTTTGTAGTTCCTTGTTTTCAAATATTAGAATCTATATACAATGGTAATCCATAAAAAAGGAATTATTGGCTTTTTTTAAACTTACAATTAAATAAAGTTAAATCCCTTAAATAAACATAATTATTTATTCAAAAGCTGTTTTTATACATCTAATCATACCTTTCCTTGAATGCAAAAATTTGTTAGATTGTATTTTAATTGTTAATTAAAATGAACTGTTATCTTATTTTTTTCTATAATTTTTCAAACTATATCACAGATATATAAAAGTGTGTTTTTTTTATTTCAAAGTTCTCTATGTAAAATCCGTCTGAATCACAAAATCCTATAAATAAAACGAAATTAGTTGATTTTTTTTAATTAAAGAAAAATACCAATTTTGAAACTGAAAAATGCGAATTTATATTTAATTATGTTACCTTTATTTGTATTAATTACTTGATAAAAAATTAAAAAAAATGAAGTAAATAAAATTTCCTATCAAAAAGATAAATTATTACACAGAGATTATTAAGATTTAAAGTTTAGCTATCATAATTATACAGTTTCACAATAAAATGTACGTCATGGGAAAACTGAAGAATTAGTTTTAGTTACTTTGAAGAAAATTTCTAAAAATGAAAAAATTAATTTAATGATTAAAAAATTAATGAGCTTTTTCTTGATATCATAAACTTATACAGTTTTAAGGATTTTGTGGATTAGTTAGCGTTTTCAGTTACAGTTTTTAATATTCTGTAAAAAAATAAATAAATTATTTTCATTACAGAATTATCATAAAATGTGAATCATGTTAAAATTTTAGAAATAGAGAAAGATATTTTAAATATAAGAAAACTAATACAAAAATTTTGGATTATGGATAGTCTAAAAGCTAATAATAATTGTTAACATAAAATACTTTTTTTTCTTTCAAGAAAATTGTCATTAATAAGAAGCCATACTCATATTTAAATGTGAGAAAACTCGGAAAATTCCCAAGCACTCACTACAAAAATCAAAAACGCAATACTTGCTTTCCATTATTTAATAGTGGCTGGAATCGATCCCTAGAACTTACAATATAAAAATTACAAGGCCATGTATGCCTTTATGAATGAAATATATAGTTAAAAATTATATTATTATAATAGGCCAATGCGAGATTTTACGAAATACATTACGCTTAATTTGTCTTTTCCCCATAAGAATGAGTTAACATCTTAGATTGCTTCTTTTTTAAATTGCC
>JAPDSC010125076.1:116501-153423 GCA_026290005.1 Latrodectus geometricus | reverse complement strand
GGGTATTGTTGACCATCTGGATTCAATAAAGTGTTCTCTGATGCCCCCAAGCATCCAGTACAAATTCGATATTTTGCAAAAGGAAAAAAAAAAAAATCACTTGTTTTGTAACAGCTTCAGGAAAGTTGGATCGAAGATAGGATATTTTGGCTTCTGTTTCAGGTAAAGCATGAGTTTGATTTTGTGGAAGTAATTCATCTCCCAAGGTCGCAGTCAATAAAAATCATCTCCTCAGTGATGAATGGGTCTTTTCACGAGGCTAATGGTATTATAATTGCTGGAGACTTTTATTTAGTTTTCTTTTTATCCGCGGAGCATTATGGGTAGGGAAAAATTTTTCCGAAGCTCGTTTTCAGATAATTTGGCAGGAAGATAGGTAAAACGTTGCCATCAGCGATTTTAAAAGAGTTTCAAGCTAAAAGTTCTTCAAAAGTTACCCTTAAAAAGATGCAGAGTGTAAGCTACAATCATGGTTAGAGAGATGCATTAAAGATGAGAATCACTAGAAAATTCTACTGAAAATCTCTAAGCTTTTGAAGATTATGCGTAATAACTAAGTTTTTCTTTTGTAGTGATTTTTTTAGTAGCTCATATGAATTTATTTTTAAGAATATTTGAATAATTCTTATTTTTGTCAGAAAAATATAAATAAATTTGATAATAATTATCTTTAAATGATTTCTCAGATCCATAGAAATTTGGTAGAATTTTCTTTACTTGATGCTAGAGAAAATTTGAAATTGATCTTCGATATAACAAAATAACTATAATATAGAAACTTACTCATACAAATAAACAATATTCATAAATAAAAATTTCCAAATTGCATATACTTGTGTAAAGTAACCATTTATACATTAATATGTGAAATCGAATATGTTAAAGTTTTCCTAGAAAAATCTTAAACAGCTGTTTTGTTAACTGACATTGTGATAAATACTTACGGAAGATAAATATTTGTTTTCATTAATTTGTGTAAAAATGAAAATACCTAAACAATTAATTACCAAAATATAGAAAACTCAACATTTATCTATTTTCGGGAAAAGTTAGAATGAAAAATAAAAAGAAACTTGTATTATACGTAACATAGTTTTATCAAATTAATTTTAGAAGGTCGATATTATCGATAGGTTATTTAAGACTGTCGACCAAATCTTCGGAGGCCGAAGACTAGGTCGACAACTGAGCTGAAATTTTTCATTTCAAAATATACAAAATCAAAAAGAGATTATTGCTTTTTTATAAAGAACATTAAAGATAATAATCAGATAGGTCCGATTTTAATATTTTGTTTGAGAGTTTTCTGTTTGTAGATTTTTGCCAATAAAATATTTAAATACAGCAAGATTGAAATTGTTTGACCATAATAAAGTAATATTGGAAAAAAATATTTAAAAATTTATATTATTGTAAATTAAAATTTAAAAGCTTACCAATTATAATTTATTAACCTGGCAACAGAATTTAACTATATTAATTGCTACAAAAACAAATTTTAAGAAAAATCGATGTGACTTGCTTAAAATACTTTATTATAGTACCGAATGACTGTCTCAGTATATTAACATAGTACATTCTTAAAATGTAATGGTTCAGTTCGTGCATTATCAATTGCAAACAGGTAGCGTAAGAGAATAATGATTATTTGCTTGAATAACCCTCTCCCTCATGTGATTTGAATGATGAAGGTAATTTTCAAAGTACGAAAATTTGCAATTAATTTATCACGAAAGAAGATAAAGAAGACGAAAAAACAATAACTTCCAAGAATAAAAGAAAAAAGCTTTTCGGTATATTTGGATAACTCATAAAAATTAAAAAAATCATAGAAAACATGCCTCTTAATTATCATTAAATTCCTGATGTTTTTCTCAAATTTATTATATATATATATATATATATTAAAATTTTATTATTTATATATTTTTGGTATTTCAGTTTCATTGAAATAGGAAACATACATTAATGAAATGAAGACTCAATAAATATAATTTAAAATTTTTCTTGATCTCTATTTTGAAAATGAGGTAGTTTTTTTTAATTGTAAATTAAATTGCATTTTATATTAAAAACCAAAAATTATTTAATGAGCAGAATTTTAATAAATTAGATGTTAGCGATGCCTGTGAAAACAATATTTTTTGCAAAAATTAAGAAAAGTAATTACTTGAAGATAAGTTGAAATTATTAAACATAAGTATCTGAGTGGCTCTAAAAGCTCATTTCTTCATTGCTAAAAATTTTGAATTTTAGTTTACATATTATTCACAGATAAAATAAAACTTAATTAAGAAAGTTAAAAAAAATACCAAATATAATAACAAACGTAATTATTATGATTAATTAAATTTTTATTCTTTATTAAGAAAACTTAATTAAAATATTGGTTTTATTCAATCTGATTGTAATAAAAACATATTCTTTCCCTGGAAAATTTTCATTTAATTGATAAAATTACTTTTTATAAATTGATTTATCTTTTAGAAAAATACAGTAAGAAACATGGTATGAAAAGGATTGAATTTATCAATTAATTTTAAAGTTTAATAAACAGATTGTTTGACTTAATGGAGTAAGAAAATAATAGAACTTAGCAAATTTTACTTAAAATAATCTATTTTAATTAATAGTAAGTTTTTAGAAAATATTTAGAAGTAAATTAGAATGATTAAATTCAAAATATCATTCGTATTTTCATAGCAATACGTATATTTTCTTAAGGTTTTATGTTAAATGTGATATTATCAAACCAATATTCATATTAGTTTGGGGAAAAAGTAATCCATTATTTTTTCGGCAGATGTCTGTAGTGATCGCTATATCGTGAGGTATCTATCAAACAATTTCAGATTTATGCTCGTTGGAAAGGTGACATTTGACACTAAAATATCCTCTTGCGGTTTTTTGTTTGATTAATTCAGTTACGAGTACAAGGTTTTAAAAATGGAAGACAACAAACAGAAAATTCGATACATTTTCGTTTTTCTCTTGTAACGGTGAAAAAGATAGCCGGATGGCTAAAATTGTGAAAGGTGTTTATCGTCCTATATAAGACTGTAATGTACAATTTTTGTTTCGTCGATTACGTTTGGGTATTTTTGATGTTAGAGACGCACCTCGCATGTGGATACAGCATCGTCGAAAACGTCTATAAAATATCAAAAATGATCGAAGTTAACCGCATGTCAGCAGTCGTAACGCGCAAGACCTAAAAATCTACATGAAAGCTGTTTTAAACCTTTTTACAAAGTGAATCCAAAAGAAGTTACATAAAGTACACGTAAAAATAATGGATTTCATTTTCCCCAAACTAATATTATTGATATGTAGTAATAGTCTTTTCGTCTTTTTTCTTAGATATCTCTTCAGCAGATTCTTGACACTCCCTATTAACTTAAGAAAAATATGTAATTCATACTTGCTCAAAATTTTATAATTATATGTCTTCTCAATTTTCAGATATAAATACTTTTTAGAATTTCATTTTTGTTTGAATGATTTTTATTCCAACTGCCTATAAAAATAATATTTAAAATTGGCATTAAAAAAGTATTTTGAACACTTATAAATTTAAAGACCTTATTGGTTTCCCGAAAATATTCTTCATCAAAATATCAAATTTTCATAAAATGTATTATTAGCAATATAAAAAACACCTAAAAAAAAGTAATATTTTCATAAATGTTTTGATCACTTTTTTGACAGACCTCGTAGTAGATAGCCTAACAGTCGAATTTCTTTGCAAAGCATATTAGTCTCCACCACATAAATTTTCTTTTGAGAGGACATTTTGATGAAATCTACGCCATATTCAGGTGCCTAAAGAGAAAAAACCCAAATAACTGACAATCGTTGACCCCCATGGACGTGCATGGAGGAGGTAGAAACACAACATCCATCTCTCGCAGCTCTACAGAGACTGAAATCGAACCATAGACTTTATGGTTTGAAGAACCATGTCTTATCTCTAGGTTAGAGTGAGCAAGCATATCGGTCATTTCTATTAATAAGTTCAAAATTCTTAAAGATTTTTCAAAATTTTGGTTCAATTCCTATTTGGTGACCTTGTAATTCGGTCGCAAATGTGGATCACCCTAATGTGCAATAAATGCGGAATCATAATTTGAAACTACATTGCCTATGATTATCAATCACTAATCTGAATTGTTGAGCAAGATGGTTAAACGAGACGTGAACGATGATTATTCAACAATGAATGATGAACTATTCAATAATACTATTCTTTCTTCAGGAGATGAAAAACGAAATTTATTAGCAGGATAACGACAGAAAACACATAATCACAACACGAATCAGTCAATACGGTCTGCAAGTATACAGATGCTACCCTGATCACTTGCCACACTAAATCTGTTACCAATTGAAAGTGTTTGGTATGTGACTAAGTATTTTTTGCATAGATTATTACCTTCGTGTTAAGAAGATGAACTATGGTAATTGCCTAAGAGAAAATGGATGCTACCCTCCATGTGACAATTTTCATACACTTTGAGTCTATGCTTACGCATGTTTCTTAAACCATTGCCATTAAGCGTGACTTAACAATTCATTGAGCAGACTTAGTAATTTTTTAATGTATCACGTAGTAATAAATATCATTTAATGGTTTATATTTCATTCATCTTATCAGTTTTCATAACTTTATACAGTCTAATTTCATTATCGCTGTTATCGTATTTAAGTAGAACTTTGATGTCATATATTTTAATGTAGTGGTTAGCGTAACTGACTACGGATGGGGAAGACCTGGGTTCGAATCCCGACTCGGGCATGGATTACTTTCTCTTTCTCTCTCTCTGTGTTTCTGGTCCTTTCCTCAGATGATGGATGAATGTGGCCCGCCTTATAAACGGGTTTGTGGTGGTGTGGCGTGGGTGATGCTACTCTTACCTCCGTGACTTGGTTCACAGGTGCCCACCGGGTAACGATAAAAAGAGTAGCAGTTTCCGGCCTTGTTGCGGCAAATGGGCTAATGTATTTACTTGCTCAAGGATGCCGCCATTAGAAATAAAAAAAATTAATTAATGTTTGTAAACAAAGTTTGATTACGTTGTTATTGTTAGCGGTTATATGCTTTTTAAAAAGTAAGAGAAATTGAAATACCTGCTTAACTTTGTTTCCTATCACTGGCACATACTCTTGCTGGAGATGTTCTTCAAGTGTCACAGAAGAATTAGTGACATCATCTACAGCTGTTATAAAGGGATGCAACATCAATTCCATAATGCAAGGACGGTGCTCTGCGTTTCTTTCTAAACATCTAACAAAACAAAAGTTTTTAACCAAAGAAAGATTTGAATTTTCATTATTGGTAATGAATCCATATCAAGTAAAAAAACTATTTTCATAAAAGTAATTGATGGAATGATGCGAGACTTGTGAATGAATAAAAATAAAGGTCACTCAATCAATCAAGATAAAAAAGTAGTTTTTAAATAGATTTCTGAAATCCAATGTGTTAAAGGGAAATAAGAAAAATCTTTGCTCTAGTTTATGAGGTAGAAAACAAAAAGTTACTTTGAAGAAAAGTTAATCGATCGCAAAAATTTCTTTTAAGTCATGTGGTCGATCAAGAGATCATTATTTAAGATTCAATCGATGTCGTCTCAACGGTATTTTTTTATGTTTCTATAACTCAAAATAAAAAACAAGAAGAAGAGTAAACTACAAATTTACTTTCATGTCATTTTTATAACTATTCAAGAAAATAAAATAAAAAAAACTTTTTTAAAATAGACTGCTTTTATAAACCATCAAAACATAATAGTTAACAAATGCTTCGTAAATATCTATAATATAACATATTTATTCAATAGCTTTTTTTAAAATTGGCTTTTTTTTAAACGCACTTTCGATTAACAAAGCTCTATGCATCGTTTATGATACGCTTTTGATATAGATTAAAACCTGATTTTTGTCCGTATTAAAAGTGTTTCACTAACGATGCACTTTTGATATGGTTATCAAGACAGGACATTTGTTAAAGTTATAAAAATATAGGACATATTTTGCGAAAGTTGATCTGCTTTAATTGTGATCTTGTTTTAATGGAACTAACAAGTTTAATTTAAATGATATAATATTATAAATGTTTTAAAACTAATTTCAGTTAAATTTTGAAAAGGTCAAATGGGAAATTTAAATGTTGATGACACTAAATTTTTTACTTCAGCCAAAGATATAGCGATGATAGTAAGGATGAACTAAAATTTCTTTTTGCAAGAGATTTTATTTTATTAAATGTTATAAATTAAATTTCAGATTTTTACGAAGCAACTTTGAGATAAAAAAATTAAAAGTAAGTAGAGAATATTATGCGTTTTCTTACTCACATATTTATGTAGACCTAATTTTCATAATTTTAATTTATGTAGACCTAATTTTCATAATATTTATGTAGACCTAATTTTCATAAATATGTAGAACTAAATTTTCATAAATATGCTTGGCATATTTTTTATGTGATAAAGAAATCAGGTTGAAGAAAATTAGAGACACAGTTATTTTCTAATATTTTATACAAATTCCTGTAATTCGATGATAAGGTTTAATAATAGAATTATGAAAATTTATTTTTAAAAACCACCTATATGTAATCACTTTTTTATGTTATCACAAACATATGTAAATATTGAAAGAAGAATATTTTATTGATCTCGGTTCGATAAAGAAGACTATGTTAATAAAACTTTCCTCGGGCTGTTTCCATTGACAAATTAAAAAATTTTGTAACTAGTGTTGGCAACAGAAAGAAAAGCATCAGCAATTTACAATAAACACTATCAGTGTTTTAATTTTATCTCATTATTTATTCTATTAATATTTAATTTGAAACTTACAGAATATTGAATGTGTCTAGAAATTGATAATCTTTTATTTTAAAATTCCAACAATTAAAAATTTTCAGAGCTTTTAAAATTATTTTTTCAAACTTAAAGAGAAATATTTGAAAAATATTCCTACGTTTTAATTATACACATTAAAAATATTACCTTGCTGTCAAAATACCAACTATATGATCAATTTGAAAAAGTATATGTTTATTATTACAGTATCTTAGACATGTGAATCGTAACTTAAGAAAAATGATATCGTTAGAAAATATATTGTACAGAAGTATTTGATATGGGTGCTCAGATGGCATAAAAGTTAATTTAATAAATATTTTAAATTTGGAAAAATTAAAAAAAAAACATATTCAAACTTGATAAAATGACATATACAAATATATAATATTAAGAGGAAAGAAATATAATCAACAATCGGAAAAAATAATTTTCTCCGATGATGACTAAATAAACAAATATTTCTATCAAAAGCATGAATATTTAGATACATCCAACAGAGAATTCGATTAATTCATATAAAAATTGCTGCTGAAAACCATTTTTCTAATAACAGAAAAGTGACTTTTATTAAGGAATGGGAAATATTTTTAGAGATGACTAATTACCAGCCTTTTCTCTGTGATTATTTGTTTAATGTGATATTTTTAAGTTCATTTTTGTGTCAGATGAAGATAATTACTGCTCTGACTCGACTTTATAATTAATTTATTCGCATTTCTGCTCGAAAGAATCGAAAACAGGAAAAAGTTCATTTTAAACTACTTAAGTCACATTTTTCTGGAGTTATTTTTATTCGAGTGATGACTGCAGATTGTAGACTTCAATCACTATTTAGGAAATAAAAAGAATAAAGTTAATTATACTCACTCACTAATGAAATCTTTAAAAGTTTCGCTCCACTCTGCAGCCTTCTTCAGGGTGGGTGGAGGGTTTCTATGAATAATAAATTCAATTTATTTTCTTTGGCAACATTCTTTTTTTTTCCATTTTAATAAAGTTATTGAATAGGAGATATTGAGCTTTGAATTTCGTGATGTTTTATGTCTTAAATTGAAACTTGATAAAAGGTACATTTCTAAACTGCTTAATTAAACATCTGACTTAAAATAAGAACTATATAATTATAATTTTTTTTTTAAAAATATTTGTATTATGTTGTGCGTGAAATGAAAGAATGCAATATTTTTCAATCCACTTTGACATTTTAAATTGAATGACTAAATCAATAATTTGTGTCTTGAATAAAGTTATCAATTTATTTCTAATTTTACTTCAAATGATTATCAAAGATGTTACAGCATTCCAAATAATGTTATATAAAAAATAAAATCAAAATTGTCATTAGAAGTGAATAAACTTCATTGTTCATGAGTAAATATATCAAATGCCAAATCTGGAGAAAAAGAAGCGTCTTAAAACTTTATATTACGCAATGAATAAATTTGTGCAAAATTTATTAGATCACTTATTTACATAATTATTTAGTTTAAATATAATAAGAGGTATAATCTTTATTCTATAGACTTACTTCATGAAATAATTTTAAAAATTTCATTATAATTTTGATTAAATTTAGTTTTAATTCTTACAATTTGTTTCAATGGCTTAAGGGAGGTACTATATTGTTCTAACATTATTTAGGATGACTACATTTGCTTTATAAAATATACTTAGCATGTTATGCATGAAACTATAATTAATTATAATAGAATAATTTAGAAAAATATCAGTTACATTGAATATATTTTTCATTAAATTTAATTGAGTATTATCATCAAGTACTTTAAAGCATTCAATTACTGAAAATTTATACCTTGAATATTTTTACTTGTAAGTGCTTACTCGTATGGAGTTAATAGCCTGATACCTTAGTTATAATATAATTTAAAGTAATGTTAATGAATAGAAGATTAAGAGAATGTAGCGTTAAATGAAAGGAAAAATTTATTTTAATTTCTTGACTTAGTCATCTACAATATGGTCTGGGATTAATCATTGCCTATATTAATGAAATTATAACGATCATACAACATGATTTGTCATCAAGAATCTAATGTATTTAAAGAAATAAAAAGTTTGCCACTGAGTTAAAAAAAAGTAGTAATGCAAATTTTATATAACAATATACTATGTAAATAATATTATTTCAATTATGTGTATTATTGTATTAGCCACGTTGATTAGAACGGAGTAAAAATGCTTAGTAAGTTTTAAAATTGTATTTATAAAATTTAGTTCAAAATAGTTTCTTTTAGAATTAGTTCTCAAAAGTCTTTTTAAAAGATTGAATCCCTTAAACCATTAATTTATTATATGATGAAAAAATGGTTTTTAATTCTCATCAATCTGTCTTTGGAATGAAAACGAAGTTCACGCAAGTATTTTATTTGTAAAAAGTCGTACACAGTTAGATCAGGTGAATAGCTTTAATGTTCTATCTTTTTGATGTGTTTGAGATAAAAAAAAAAAATTAAATTGTCAAACTTAGTGAATAAGAAGACGAAATAATACACGCAGGAACATTAAAAATAGTGCAGGAACATTAAAAATAGTTGCTCAAGAATGAAGAAAGGTACAAACTCGAAACTTTGCAAATAAGCACAATCAGCTGCGATATGCAAATGATCAAAGTTTGGCGCCAATGCGCATGACCACATGTACGGCAATAGAACTGGAATCCAGAAGAGGGCCCTATTTGCTATGCAGATATACTGATGCAGAGTGGAAGATTCAGAAATATGAAGATCACATGCCGACACTAGGAAGACTTTAGTAAGCCAAGAATGCCAAGGAGACGCGCGAGAAAACATTTCGCACAGTTGAGCCTGTTTAATAGGGGGTTGTTGGGAGCAGTGGACACGAGATGGTACCCACGTGTGGCGTACTGGATCTGGGGTGACCAGGAAAACGATGAGGTGATAGGGTCGAAGAATCGTGCTGCACATTCTCGTGAATTCGGTAATGACTTGTTTCACGATACATGCAGATGTAAGGGTACCAATTGTCCCACAAATTATTTCCAGACACCTTGGGAAGCGAATCTACAATCCAAGAGCCTGTTTCATGCATTGCCTGAAACACTGCATCGGCAATTCCGTTTACAGTGATGGCAACCCCGAGCGATATGGAATGTCACAGATTGGCAAAACATGGTGTTTAGTGATGACTACCAGTTCATTTTGGGGACAGATGATAACCGCGTACGGGTGTGGAGGTGCCCTAGTGGATGGTTCAGTTTTACCGACACTGTCGCGTGACATATTGTCCTCACAGATTGCATAATGGACTGGGAGAAACTTGAACTCTAGTAGTAGTACGTGGAATCTTAACGGGCCAGTGTTATGTTGATGACATTCTTCGATCCTACGTGGGACCTTTTCTAAATGGTCTTCCAGAGGCAATTTTCGAGCATGTTATGCTCGTCCGCATACACTTCGATTTGCTCAAGACGACTTCTTACGTCGTGTTCAGTCTCTTCTATGGCCGGCCAGCTTTCCTGGACTTGTCCCAGATCGACCAGATGCCATTGTATCACTCTGTACATGATTTGGAAGAGGCTGTTCAAGTATTTGTGGGCATATCTTTCTCAGAACAACATCAGACGTCTAATTAACTCTCCATTCCGGACTGTGTGGAGGAAAGTATTCCCTAAGGAGCAGGTCCAACGAGGCCCAATTTAGGTTGCACTGTATTTGTCCAATTCCACAAACAGTATTTGTTCAACTGTCTTGATTATGGGATCAAGAGAATATCACGACGGTATCAACATGTGCATTAAATTTCATCTTAATCCGATGCTCCTTTCTTGGTGAGCTAATTTACATGTTCCTGTGTGTATTATGTAGGAGTAAGAGATCTTGAACATTCAACTGTTGACAAACTTCTAGTAGACATTTATTGGTATATTATTTAAATATCATTGTCTTCTGTCTTTCCAACTTGATAACTTTACAAAACTCTGTACCTCTGAAAATAGCTCTGTTGTTTTTTCGTAGAATGTTGTCTTATCATTGTTACGGCTTTGAGATTATCAACAAAGACGTATACTTTACTGTTTTCACGAACTGGGACATCAAAAAATTGTATATATGCTTCATCTAGAAGTAATAAACTGACTCATTCCACTTTTCAGTGCTCAGTTAGATTATTGAAAATTGAATGGCAATCTTTTTTTCCAATGAATTCTTCATAAACAAGTCTATGTATAGTGGCTGGTCCAATTTTAAATTCCTCCTGTATCATTTGGTGTGTGCAACGATTACAGTTGATTAACATTATCTGTATAGCAAAGCAATATTCGGAATTAAAGCTGACAACGGCATTTCTGTTTTCTATTAATACTGAAGAATATTACAAATTAATGAAATTCGGTAAGTTATCTTAATACAACAACATGATATGTATCCTCATTACCAGATATTAATTATAGCTGTTGAACATATTTTTCTTGATATTTAATCATCGAAAATCATAGTATGCTAACGTTCTCCGTAATTTTCCATTATTCTTCCTAAAATTTAAACTAAATTTTATGAAACTGGGTAATTAAAAGTTGCGTTATAAAATAAAATTCTTGATATTTTCAAATATAATTGTTAATTTTCCCACTATTTTTTATATAAGTATATATCCCAAACTTCTGAAGGACTCTAACGCAGCATATTTAGAGCAATTTACTCTATTATTTTATGTTTACTAACCGCAACCAGCTTGATTTCTTTGCCAATAAAACATTAGCGAAGTGGATTCGCTAAACATGAACTATTCGATCATCGTTAAAATAGAATTAAATATTTATCTTTTAAATTGCTTAAGATATTTTAAGTAAATATACATATCTACATACATCTTTTTTGATAAAGAAAACATTATTTAAAAAAACTAAATAATGCATTAGATATTGGGGAGTAATACTTAATTCAATATATATCGTTTCTTTTACTGTAAAATCCATAGGTATCTATTAGTCTGGCATATATTTATTTGATTTTTTTATTTTAAGCTTATATTTTTTAATTATTTCGAGTCTTAAGTAATAATATCTTATTTAATGACAGGAAATACATAAAAAATGAATTACTACTTTAATTATTAAAATGCATCATATATTTCTGCAGATTCATATTTAATTTCCAGAATTGCTCAATATAATTTTCCTTAGAAGCTGATTTAAATTCTTATAATAAATCAGCAATCATAACTTAATTTTCAGAGGGAAAAAATCCTTCCAACTTAATGTATTATTTCATTTTTTTATTATAGCTCCTATTAATATCACTTCGTTTACTTCTTACCTGGAATCGAAATCATTGATGCTCATATTTTAACGATGCTTAAATTTTAATAAGCTTTGATATATTTAGTGCATATTTTGAGATTTATTTAATAAAAGCCATATTTCATTACTTGAAATTAATTAAGTTTGTTTTAATCAAGCATTCACGGAAACAGCTTTTAATATTATTTATTTTTTAAACGATGTTAATTTCATTAAAATTTTTCATATTATTAATAAAATATTTGTTTTTATATTCGACACACATTTGTTTTGAAATCTGGAACTTTGTTTTTCTTATCTTTGCAAAGATTTTATTTTAGAGGTTATTTTTTGAGTAACTATGCACTAAACTATGATTAATTGTAAAGGTAGCCTAGATTTCTTTACAATACTGTCATAGAATTCGTATGTAGCTAAGCCAATTTAAATTCAATTCACATTTTTTTACTGTGTCAATAGTAAAATTAACTAAGCAAAGTGGTGGTTGGCTTGATTATAAATTTATTGTATTCCAATGAAAGAGCTAAAGGTTCATCAATGGCAGTCTAATTATGCATTCAAAATGATAAAAGTTGGTTTAGTTAGAAAATTCTGGACCAATTAGGGATTATAGGACATCTTTCTTTTTTATATATTTGGTATAAGATAATGATCAAAATAAAATCAACATAAGATTTTTTATTGTTTTAAATATGTTTCCGATTTCTAATAAAAATATTTTAATTCGCTTATGCATCGTCAGATGTAGCATTAAATATGCATAGTTTTTTCTTTAATTATTATATTTTAAAATCGAATTAGCCAAAAATTGAATAAGTGAAATATTATAAATGAATTTATTTGGATAAAATGCAATAAATAGTAAATATATCATTATTAAAGTAAATTGCATAAAATATACCTACTGAATGCATGTATCAGTTTTACTATTATTATTTTATACTTAATTTATATTAAACATTGTTGTGAGTTTAAGTATTTCTATTTAATTTAGTGTTAGTTAACAATATCGATCAGCAGTTATTGATGAACATAAGAGAAATGTCTAAGCTATTGCGATCATAGATAGATATAAACTGGACTTGATATTCACGAATAATTTGATACCACTATAGCTCAACTGGGAAACAATTTACGCCAATGATCTTAAGTACCATATTAGTGTACGGTATGGTTCGCAAGACTTGTGAAGGTGTGTGAAGGAAGGTGTTTATTAGATCAGCATGTTTAATTGTAGTTCTAATTAAGTTGGCTATTAAATTCTGTCATAGTACACAATATCATTAAAATTTAAAGAGAAACTTTCAGGATAAAGTACTTGTGAATGCGATATCGTAAATAATATTTGCAATAATTCCATAACATTTCCAGCTTCCATATTATCTAAGTATTGTAAATAAATTTGTGACTACAATTATGAATGAAGCTCATTAATACATGTCTTAAAGTTGGGTACAATTAAATATTTAACATTATTTTATTTTATATCAACTAAAACAATTTTCGGTGTTGTGTATTAGACGGCTTGAAAACTTAATATTTATGTAAAATTACTATTTAATATGTTTATTTTATGAAAGAAAATTGCAGGAATGATCAATCATTTTTAAAATTTTCCAGAAAAAACAAGAAATCTTCAAAACAGACACACAGAAACTTCGTTAAAATTAAAAACATTCATTGATAATCTATTTTTTACAAAAATAAAAAGTGTGGAACAAACTTTATAAAGCTGAAATGACGTTTATATTTCTGCCTTGGTTGTAGGTGTGACTCTGATTGTTTAATGATTTATAAAATGTTTTTCTAAATATAAAGATTAAACATATTGTAATGTCTCTGAATCAGCATTTGTGATATCAAAAGCGTTTGGTGGGAAGGGTGAGAAAAATTGTGAAAGGAGAAGACATAAAAAGCTGACGTTTTTTTTCTCACCTTATAAGCTATACAGGCGAGAGATAGATGTTGCTAGTGAACTCAGAAATGAATCTTTCTTTCTATTTTGTTTCTTTGTTAGTTAAATGTTCTTTTTCAAAGTTTAATAGTCATTTAATTTATAACATAACGATATATATCGAATAAAACAGAAAAAAGAAATCTAGTTATTTTCTAGCGTACAACCCAACATACATTCTTAATGTATATTTTCTAGAGATTTACTAATCTCAGAATTTTAACCAAATTCACTTCATCTAACTTGGAATAATAAAATTACTATTGCCATTATATTCAGAATACTACTAAAAATGAATTAATTTTACATATATGGAACGATATTTGGATTTTTAAATAAAAAATTACTTCCTTTATGAAAAATGAAATAAAATTTGATTTAAAATTTAAAATGATGATTTAAAATTTGATAAAATGTGTTTTATATCATCTCGATGAATGAAGAGAAGAAATGAAGTTAATCGGTCACATAAATAATGCCAAAACTAAACATTAAAATACTGTACATTACTACTGATTTCCTTTAATTGGTTATTTTATGTTATCTGAATTGGATTCAGACACTGCCAAATCTAAGTTATTATTGAAAATAAATTAAAAGCATAAAAATAGTAGCAAAAATATACTTATGTCACAACTATGTCACAGAAATTCCATGAAATTAACTTTGAAAAACGTTAGTAAAAAAGTGACTTTTAATGAATTTCATGGCAATTTTTTTAAAAGCGTTTAATCACTTTTGTTCTTTAACAGAAAAATGGCCTCAAAACATACTTAAAAGTTCTAATTTCAATTTTTACTGATTTTTGTCACATTATTTTTCAATTTATTTTTTTAAGGAATTGATTGTCCCGTGATCAGTTTTATCATTGTTTTCATCATTTTGTTATTTTTTGACATAAAATGAACTCAATAAGTTCCCTGCATGAGATAAGT
The DNA here is from genome assembly GCA_026290005.1 of Latrodectus geometricus. Classification (NCBI taxonomy): domain Eukaryota; kingdom Metazoa; phylum Arthropoda; class Arachnida; order Araneae; family Theridiidae; genus Latrodectus; species Latrodectus geometricus. Next base: position 138,384 of record JAPDSC010125076.1, on the reverse strand, counting down.
ATCACGTAAAATAGATATTAACTTATATTAATACGTATAAAGATATATCTAAGCTAACTTATTTATTCCTCAATATGTTGATAAAGCTAAATACGTATATCTTATGAATCTCTAAATATAAATCTTTCTTTTACTAAATGTTTTCCCGATGTTTAATTAAAATACTTTACATAGACTATGGCAGTTCCTTATAAATTAAAAATAGCTACAAAATATCAGAAATGCAATAAAATTGAAAAAATTAGAAGAAAACACACAGAATATAATGTTATAATCAGTAATATGTTATGAATATTAAATTAAATATACAGTCAGTCACAAAATTCTACTTATACCCATCAAAAATGAATTTTATGAAAAATTATTTAAATTTAAAAGCCTAAAAGCATTTAAACTTGTTATTTTATTTTCAAAAATTATAATTTGGAAAATAAATAGGGAAGAAATAGGCAAAGTTTGTTGAGATAAATTCCCGTTTACCCAAAGCTGAACTTGTAGATTATTATCTAAAAGTTATTCACCGTATGGTAAGAGGAGTAAAATCTTTTGACTTCAATCTTTAAGATTATTTGTGGGATGCTCAAACGAGTGCCACTGTACATCGATAAACCTTCCTAGGATGCATCCAGTTTTAAAAGTGACACTATTAGATAAATAAGAATTACTGTCATAATAGTTTGCTCAATTACCTCATTGACAGTATGAAAGCTCGGTGTGATGCTTATAAGGCTGTTCTGTAGGCCATATTTCTTTTTAAACGAAACAACTAAAAGTTCAATAAAGATAAATTAATAAAAATGTTTCATATGAATCACTCGATTTTGACCAATGTTGCTATTGTTTGCATAACAGTCCACATTAAAATTCTTTAATTATTTTTTTGTTACTATTGCCTTACAGCATAAGGTATAACCCATTTTCTTATGTTCAATCCGTTTTTTGTCGAAATGCCTCAATTTTAAAGTTTGTAGTCTTAATTTTGGGAGTCTTTCCAATTACTAATTAAAATAACACACAAAAATATATTATGAAGTATAAAATTTGCAATTATAAAGTTGGAATCGCTGAGTAAAAATAATGAGATTTTTAACCAATAATCATTATTCTTATTAGAGAGTGGTTTGCTAACTGATAAATACTGCAAAGTAGTACACCAAGATTGCTCTGCCCATTATTTAAAGTGATTCATAGATATATATGATTAGTGACACAGAATGACATTTACCATATATTATCTATCATAATTAAGAATGACATTTATCATAATTCATATTACTCTGTTAAATGATTGCAGAAAGATTCATTTATAAAATACAAAGTGAGAGTGAATTTCTCTACTTAATTTTGTGTTGTATGTTATTCAACCATTTCCAGTTGATTAAAGATTAAAATGACATTAAAAGATTAAAATGATCATTTTTCTCCCTTTTTCATTGATAGTAAAAAGCAGTAGTCAGTGGAAAAGAATTAAATTCTATAATATTTCATTGCGAATTGAAAAAGGAAACTTTAAGCTACTAAAATTATTATTTGTAAAGGAAATTTATTATTTTCATGTAAGCATATTTTATTGTTAATTTATACTTTTCTCCAAATATAAAAAAATAAATAATTCTTTATATAATTAATTAAAATGATTATAGAGTCATATTCATGATTACTGCACTCTATAATCATAAGCTATTTACATTTTCACTGAAAAACCAAAAACTTAAGATTTGAAATTAATTACCTTGATTAGTATTTTGCAAAACTTTCATGCATTTTTTATGTAACAAACAGTATTAGAAACTTGTTATTTGAGTTTTGGTTTATTATTATTAGTTGTTAATTCATTTCCTACTAGATTGAATTCACTAGTTGTTTTATAATCTGTGCCTTTTTCAGGTTCCTGCTGGTCTTTTTTCGTATGAATAGTTCCTCTTTTAAATTATATAAAAATTATATTTCACAAAGTTAATTAGTAATATCAGAAAAAATATAATATTTTCCACAAAAAAATTAAAGGGAAATATTTTGAAAAATAACAGTAGTAATATGAAAACAATACTTTTGTAATAAATATTTCAGATTATAAAATAATGCTTAGTTAACAACACTAATTGACAATTCAACTATAAATTGCTGAAAAGTGAAAAAAGATTATCCATTTGGCAGTCTTATATTTTCTAAGAAACGTAAAGTACTTTGTTAAATTCTTTTGAGATTTTACATTTTGAAATTTTAATTCTTTATTTCTCCTTGAAAAAATGGTTTGAAAAAATATCCAAGAAAGTGGTAGTTTAAAATATTAAATGCCCCTAAAACAAAAAGTAAGAATCAATGTTAAACATTCATCAATCTTTTATTAAATCTTATTTTATCAATTTGTGTAATCATTTAAAAAGATATCATTGCATTAAAAATAATTATTTTTCACTTTCAAAAAATTTATACATGATAATTTTTTGCAAATATATTTTAAAAGGGTTTTTGTAAATATTTATAAAATTGAAAAATCAGTTAAACAAGAAAGGTATAAAATTAAATAAAAATATATTTAGCATGAATTGTTTTTTTAATTCTTTTCCTAAATGTTTGAGTTCTATTGCATTAATTGCATTTTTTGAAATTATGTGTATTTAAAACGATTTAATCTAATGCACAAAAACTCCATCATAATATTCAGCGGAAAAATAACTTTTTTTGAATACATTTTTTAAACTCCTTTGCTTTTTCTAAGGTGTTAAGTGAAAAATTTTTTTTTATAAAAAACATGTTAATTTTTTAATAATTTAACTCTGAAATGAAAATTTAATTTACATTTCACTGTAATTTTCTCCTTTATTGAAACTTTTATCATCCTACGAGCTTTAAAATACATTCTTTCTCATAGAAAATTACTTCTCTGACCATTAATCACAGCATCCTATTAATTTTGTAATTAATCTTTTTTGATGATGAAGTATTTATTTCAATGTTAGGAATAACTCTTTGTTATTAAGTCAGAAATATAAGAAGAGGGAATTACAGAAATTTCTTCGGCTATTTGACGTACAGAGGTTTTGAATTCGAATGGACGAGTATAGTGATAAAACAAAATTATCCGCCCATTGATTAGGCCATGGCTGTTGTATGGATTTCACCACACTTTTTCAATGTTTTTAACGTATTAGCATTGACTTTTCTCTTAAGGCTTAAAAAAATCACTCACATTATGTTTAACTGCAAACCGCGGCAGCGTTGGTGTGGATGAAAAAATTATCTCTAAGCAATTTAATAAATGAGGAAGCAGAATTTTATGAGGAAGACATTAATTTTGCTAAAAGACATGTATACACATGACAACTGATAAGTCACGTGATAAGGAGAAAATTAGTTTCTAGAATTTTTGTAAAAATAACATTGTTAAGAAATGGTCTTATTAATTAAAAAAAACTTACATTAACATTTAATAATGAATTTTTTTAGTTTTCTTTTTATTTTCAAAATATAGATTAGTTTTTATAGAATGTTACCCAGTTTGTACATTATTTTTGTGTAAATATTACATCGATTTGAGAAGCTGGCTTATTTTTTTGTAACATTTCAAGTAATAAAATTGGAGACATGATTCAATTTCTTCTGATTTTTCAAAATTTCTGTTTGTGTGAACTTTACACATACATACAAACACTATCACCATTGTAATAATTAACTTTGAAATTTCTATTCTTTTTAGAATAAAAATTTCTATATAAGCTGTTTTTCGATTTTTAATTTTCTATAGCTTATTAATTTTCTGTAAGCTGTTGTGATTTAAATTTCTATAAGCTATTAAATTTCCTGATTTAGAACAATTTAAATAATTGGCTATCTTTTGTTGCCAAACAAAAGTTTTCATTTCTTGAAAATTCATTACGTGATGGCAAATGACTGTGTACATATTTATGATTTTTACTTGCATCATGTTGCTTTAATTCAATCACGCGATGTTCCATTAACTTTTGAATATTTAATAGGTTAATTTAATATAAAATTCAAACATAAAGGAGCTAGGAAATTATTTTCAAAATAACCTTTGTTAGTAAATTAAAAGCTATCATCTGCTATTTGTCATTGATGTATAAGCAAATATCTTAAGTATTGAAATCACATAAGCTCTTTAAATAAACATGTTATTGTTTGCTAATATTCAGTCATTTCTAGTACATTTAAATATTCCAAAATTACAAGATATGTATTCTATTTTTGATTATTATAAAATAGAAAATTTCAAGGATAATTTTTAGGGTTTTTAGATGCTTTCTCTTAAAATTCATCCATGAGGATACAAAATTTCACATGGAGAGTTTTTTAATTATGGTGATTAGTATGAGATTTTGAATCCATATACATTTTTTTTATCAGTATATATTTTTCTTAGTTTACATTTTTATACTTTATAGTCATTGTTTACATTGCATCTTTGATTCGTTATCACTTATCAAAAGATATGACAATGCTAACATTCATTACCTAATTGTGTACTTTAAGAAAAAAAATAACGCTATGTATTATATATAATTAACATATAAAATATGACAACCAAGTTATCTCATATTAATTTTTTATTTTAATAAGTACTGAAATCATGTTTTGTTTGAAACACACTCTTAGAAATATCGAAAAGAATTTCACTTAAATAATGTGACTGTCCATTTTTTACTTCTTAATACTCAACCAATTAAAAATATAAAATTAAACAAAATCAGAGTTAATCCAATACAAATGGAAAACCAATTCATTTTCTCATGTTAGATAATATTTACAAAATCGTAATCAAATTGCACAAATTTTTTTTTCAAAGTGCTTTATGAAATTCGATTTTTTAAACTTGTAACTTTCAACTTATTCAACACAAAATTATTAATTTATTTATTAATAATTATCAAAACTCAATGAATAAATAATTTTTGTATCATAATTAATTGCAAGGTCTTTAAAAAATTTAAAATTTTAGATTAAGAGATTAATATCGGTCTTTCGGAGTAATTATAATAAATATCTTCTATTACTTTTTCTTTATTTTTTTATTGATGAATTGGAGAACTTTTAAAATCATCTTTTTCAGACAGCCATTGCACACCTCTCAAGTAATTCTTAATTATTTAGAATTAAATCAATTAACTATAACAATTAGAATTATTCTAATTAAAGTTAGATTTAATTATTTTACTTAAAAGCAAAGAAGAAGAAACTATTCTCTACAACATACACATATTTCACAGAAATAAAATGTTTATTGGAATTTGAAAGTCTATTTTCTACTATTTATCATATAGCTAGATTTGTTGCCAAACATGAAGTCTGAATTAATGAAATTAATTTTCTTCTGGATTTTTACTATACATAAGGGTTTATCTAGACCAGTCTTTGATCCTAAATATTGTTGAGAAACTTCAAATGGAAGCATTGTTTCTACTTTACGAGTGCATTTATTTTATTGAGTTGCTTTTGAGTTTTCCAGGTTTTCTTCCTTTTGATACTTGAATACTGATCACTATGCAAGAGAAATCTGAGATCATAAATCTGTAAGATCATACTGAGGAGTCAATATGTATTGATGTTCAAATACCTTATAACAGCTTTATAATAGCAAATACTTATAACAATGATCATAAGTACAATACTTCATAATTATCTTCGGGTTATTAAGCTATTTCTTAATCACAATGTTATATATATATATATATATATATAAAAGTATATAAAAGCTTTAAAAATTCTTGCTGAATACATGAAAAAAATGTATATAAATGTATAGAAAATATGAGAATTGCCTTTTCATTTGCTAGTTTTATCATAGCTCATTGGTAAAATTTAAAGGGTTTTTTTTTTTTTTTTAAATTGGAATGGTTTTTGTCTTATTCCAGTACCTTGTTGAATAACTTAAGATGGGTATTGTGTTGCTATTGTCTGCATGCCAATATAGTAAAATACATGTTTGACTGTTTTCCGAGTTTCTTCCCTTGTGGCACGAGATTTCAGCTTTCACCTATAAGAGATCTTGTCAGAACACATTACGCAAAGTGTTCATATGCCTTACTTCATAAATTAAACAATCCTTTACTTATTAATTTACTATTCACAGATAAATTTTAATAAGTTCTAAAAGATATTCAGTTTATCTATTGATGTTTTTTAACTTTGCGAATAAATAAATTTTGATAGTATCTGTCATTCTTCAAAATGGAACTTAAGAGTTAAAATGTAACAAAAATTATAAAAAATTTTCCTTCAAAGGAAAACTTTAAGAGACTTTAAACTATTTTGATTATCTTTTACGTTAAAACATATTTGTAACAGTATGAAAATTTAATTATGTCAAAATCACAAAGTAGATTATTAAAATTTTCAATTACAATAGATTTGCATCTCTATTTATTCGAAATGAAAATCATTTTTCTTAATTTATAAAAGATTTAGAGACTATATAAATATTTTCATGCAGTTCTTTGTCGAAGAAATAAATACAAACAAAAATCGATATAAAAATATTTCAGTTAAAACTTTTATAGCATGTCAACTAGCATTCATTCTATTTGATTATGCTTCAGTTAATTCGAATCGCGAAGTAACTATAAATCGTTACTTTAAAACTGGCATTTTTAAGATTGGTTTCATGTTTGTTTCTATTTCAAGATCCAACCTAATTAAGAGAGCTTTGAATGACAATTCACTTAATTGTGAACGAGCAAAGATCAAAGGTTTCTACAAACTAAAAATTAAGTCTCTCAGATTAAAGCATTTAAGAAAATGCGGGAAGAAGATATTTTTGTTAGCTGTCAAAGAATAAACAAATCCCAATCGTAAATAGCCGTTTTGTTTGGAAAGAATTAAGAAACCTCATCTTGATGGTAAAGTTTATTTTGAAATGGATTAGTTTTTAAAACTATTCTATACAGTATTTTAAATAGTATTTAATATCGGTTCATAGGGGAGAGATAGAAACGTCATTGTATAATTTTCAGAAATGTTGCTTTTGACATAAAATGCGAGAAACAATTTAATGTTGTACAAACTAAGGTTCACACCTGAGAACAAGATAAATTTCATTGTGACATTCTTCATCTCTAGGTTTTATTTCTAATTGATGATGAGACAGCTAAATAATTTAAATTAATTCACGAAATAATCTGTTCATATGTATGCTATTTAATTTTTTAATGGGGTCTGTTATATGTACATGTATAGAAAAATTGGATTAGTGATTTAAGAATAAGATAAATTGTTCTTTTGAAAGTTATTATTCTGGAACTGAGATGACTTAATTCACGATACGTTTTCACATAAATATCAAGTTAATTCTGTATCGCATATTGGATGAAAGATACGTAGGATGTGAAAGCCTTGCATTCAGAAGAAATCAACTCAAAAAATAGTGTAAGTAAAATCTTTGCCCATTTAAGGTAACAGCTTACCTTCTCTGTAGTCTTACAGAAGCATGATTGTCGATTTACTTAGTTTTATATACATATCATTGGATGCTGTATTGAGAAATGTGCAGAGTTAACTCAAGCGAAAAGTTGCATACGAAACTTTTTCGAAGCCTGTATAAATAGCATATAATTTGGGTTTTTTTAAGTGTTGTAAGATGATGAGAGAACAGTTAATTATGTCCGTAATCCAGAATATTGTTTCAAGTGAAAATTTAAATCCAAATCACGAATTTTAGATTATATTTCTTGGTCTTTCTTTATATGGACTCTTTCAGTTGTTACATTAAGTTCTATAGACATAAGCTTTTGAATATTACCGAATCTACATGAATATCTCGATTTATTTTATCAGCAATGTGATTGAGACAATAATATCCCCAGATTGGTTATAAAATTCAAAATAGCAGCTACAAAATATTCAGAACAGTACAAGAAAATTAGCAATGGTAAAACATTTCTGATTTTTATTATTTCTTATGTCAAGGAAAATTTTCCAATTGAAAATATGCTCACACGATCCACATATAAATTACATTCTTTCGTAAATATAATTTTAGCATTTATTTTGTTATTTTGGAGAAAATTTACATTTGGCTAGTAAATTTATTTTAAAAATATAGGTGGGAGAAAAAGAATTTAAATGGTGGAAACATCACAAGTGCGTTATCAATAGGCTTCGAACTATAAGCTGGCATTTTTTAAGAAATATAATATTTTTTTTGAAAAATATGGTAATGTAGGAATATAATATAAATAATTAATTAAATGAATTGCTTTTTAATTACACACACACACACACACACGCATATATATATATATATATATATATATAATTTTACCAAATTAAATAATTTAAAATAGTTTAAAAATCATTTTAATTAACTATTTATTTAAATGACACATCAAAAATTATTTTTTTCTACATTTAAAAATTTTTTGACAAAATTATCTAAATTATTTTATGATTTTCTTAAAGGAATTTAAAATGAAACTTTTAAAATGCCTTTAAGTGAGTATATTCACATGGTTTATAAATAATATAATATTATTAAATATATGTGTGTGGGCATTTAAATGTTCAATTTTAAAATATTTTCTAATTAATATCAAAGTATGAAATTCATAGCTGTTATATTAAAATCATTTTAAGTTGAATGTTTTTCCTGTAAAAAAACACAAACAGTGAGAAAAAAGATGGATATTATATTAATCGGAATTTTAAAAACGAAGTCTTTTATTAACCGTAATACAATCACGAACATGAGATGAGTTATATTTTCGACTTTTATAAAGGAATTATGAGACGCATATATGTTCTATACTTCCTTTAATTTTCAGAGACTGACATTTCGTTGGAGAGTAACAAATAACCTTGCGGGAAATCTCAATGTGGGGCCAGTGGGCACGATCCATCCCTACCTGGCAGTCATCCTAAAAAGGAACAGTTCCTCGCACTTTAAGGGTAATTTTATTTTCTCCTGGGACAGGGACAGGATATGCAATCACTCATATCTCCATCAATTCTTAACACTTCATCACTCCCTCCGCTTCCTGCTGTATTTGATACTGGACGCATTCGATGCTCCCCGCGGACTCATTTGTCTTCCAGGGTAGCACCAGTGTTTCCCGCTTTTGTCACGCCATGACCACAGCTGAGTAGGAATTAATCACCGGCATCCATCGACAGGTTGCAACCTTCCTCTGCCATCCACAAAGGAAACAATTAATTTATTTCTTTGACACGCCCCTCCGTCCCGCAGGGGACAGCGCCCGCATAAAGTTATTTTATGAATGAAAATATATGCAAGGGACGCTGTTGCTGATGGAATTCAAAACATGGCTCTGAAATCAGGAATATATGATGTTGGAATGGTCATTTTTCAAAGTCAGTGGAGAAGTTATGATGTCTAGATATTCAAAGCTGCAGGCTTTTAAGCCACTAAATATTGAATGCTGAAATATTAACCCAAAGTTTAATATTTATGCGTGATAGAATTTTAATACTCAATTAGAAAGTATCAAAAGATCATTTTTAAAATTGTATAATATTATATTGCGCAAAAAATCTTAGTTATAATACAGATAATTTCAATAAAAAAATAAGCTTTTAGTTAACATTTATTTTTGTTATTCAAATATGATATTTTATGTTTATTACAATTGCCTAAATGCTTAATAGTACTCATTTTAAAATCGCACGATGATTTCGATGCAGTATCGCCGAATATATTATACCATATTATAATAATATTTTTTGATGTACGACTTCTACCCGGAAATGTTTTTCAACTCCATTGGATTATGTTTTTACAAATCTTAATCTAGAATGAAATTTCAGGAAACTCTGAGAAATTTTCTGCTTTCTATAGATGTGTAAACTTTAGAAGAATTCCACTTTCATTTTAATCTTGAATTGTATAAAACTATTAGTAATTAATTCTTTTCATTGACATCAATTTCCACAGAAAATTTAGAGTACATTTTTATATACACCTTTTGAATTGAATGTTAACACGAGCCCGTTGCTCTATTGTGGATGGAAAAATTAAATATACTGAATACTTCGTTTGGTGGAAGGCTCCACCTTTTGGTCATATGTGATGTCATTTCGTGGATGATTGGTAGATAGCTCGTAGATGGCTTGTGTATAGCTAATCCATCGTGTCCCAATGATAGTGGATAGGTTTGCTGCCTGCGTTTATTCTCCACCATAATTATACAAGAAACATTTTCATGTTAATCAGTCCTTACAGTAAAATCTTTATTTACAGTTGCAACTGCCTGGGTGGGAAGTTCGTGAGTCAAAAAGCGAAATTTGGGATTAAAAGAGGTTTGACAGGGAGAGGGATGAGCTTGTAACCCCGTATCACGTGACACTTGTCGACGTTTTACTCATATATCGACATACTAATCATTTTATTAAATATTGAAATATAAAAAAAATGCGTTCCAATATACTGAAGTTCTAATATACGGTTTATATTAATATTGCGGTATAAAATGAAATAAATTATATATATCATTTTATAACCCAACTATTAGGTGAGTTAATTATGGTTATTTAATTCACCATGAAATGCTTATATATATATATATATATATATATATATATATATATTGTCTTACGTCAAACTTTGTTTTTGTTATCTAACAAAATCTCATAATATCATTGAATTATTATAACTTTTAAATTCTATCACCTTTTTAAATTATTTGTGTGTAGAGTATTTTTATACGAAAGCAATTGAAGTGAGCTAATGCTATTACATAATATCGCTGAATATTTTTCTTATTTCTCAATGCTTTACTAATTCTGTGACATCAAATGGCATGATCAATATTTGCTGAGGAACTAAAGAATTGGAAAGTAACATTCGCAGGTGAATTTATAAAAATTATAGGTACCCGTTATAATGCGATTGTTTGTATTCTTTGTTTTAAATTGGAGAAAATTATTACAGAATTTTAAAGAAATTTTCATACGTTTGAATTTGAGTTATTTGCCATGTATGCAAAAAATTGGGATTTTTGAAAATATCTCTGAAATTGTTTCAATTTCTAGCAATCTATAACAATTAAATTTTATTTATTTTCAAAATGTTTTGAATTTTATAAGCGAATCGTAATTTTTCTGCATTTGATTTAGAATGTATATTAAAATATCTTTTTCGTTTATGTGTATTTATTTTACCATTCATATGACATTGTTGAAATTTAAGATTTTATTTTATTTAGAAATTCTCACTTTCAGTAACATAATATAATTATTTTTAAATATTGGGAACAATATCTTTGTAAATTACCATTATTTTAACTTTTATTTCTTTAAAAGTGTAATACAAATAATCTCACGAGCGTGTTACAATAAGATTAAATATAATCATCATAAAATTCTTTTGTTAAATCTCTTAAAGCTAAATATCCTATTTTTATTTGCCTTTACAATAGTATATATATACAAGGATGACAATAACTTATGTATTATACCCTTTTGGTAATTCTATAACATATGACTCACAGTCGAAAATGGAAATTTTTGAACATAGATTTCTGTTTTTCTTTCTTTCAATGTAATATTCGTAAAAGTTTTTAGTAAACACTGCAAAATCCTACCAGAAAAGGTGTCTGGTAAAAACTCATAAAGAAAAGTAACAGTGAAATTCAATAGATTTCTCTTGTATTAGATTAATTCAATTCAAACAAATAAAATAAGCTGAAACTAATAACTTGTTTTAAATAAAGGGAATACTAATTCTAATATATTCCAAAATGAAAGATCCACAAAAGATTTATCAAAAAATATTAATTTTTAATATTAAAGTGATAAATGATTTTAGCTAACGAAACTGTGCAGACGTAAGACGAAATCTCACATTTAATTTGTATTAAAATAAGGTTTTGTATTGAATGAAAGATTAAATTCAATAATTTCATTTATAAAATACACTATCTGTTTAACCAGACTTCTAATAAAATACATTTGTAAATATTACGAGTCAGTTTTGAAGGTGGTATTAGATATCAAATGTGACAATTTCAAAATGAAATTTAATCCTATTTCTATGTCATACCAAGATATTGCCGGTAATAGAATTGCCAGATTTTACCAAACTACGAATAATATTCTGAATATTTTCCTAGCTTTTATAGAAATTTTCTTTCTGTTTTAAACTTTACTGATTTTCTTTTGATTCGTTAAACTATAAGAAAAATTATTTGTCAAAATAAAATCTTTTATTTTTATCACTTTATAAAAGAAATATGTTGTTCATAAAATAAAAGAAATATATCGTTAATCATTATAAAAATATTCTTATGCTAATTTTTAGACTATATAAATGTTTAATTTAATAATTTTCTTAATAAAATGTATGATTCCTATTTAAAAGTTACCAGTCTACTATGATTTGGAATCAAGGGTTCTAAACTAAATCACAAGAAATATCTCCAAACTATAAATCCATCTTCGCCGAACTTTACTGTAGGCCCAACGCTTTCAGGTAAAAGACGTTCTCCAGACATACACTAAATTCAGAGTCTGCCATTTGACTGGTTTTAAGCTTGACATGAATTCATCACTCCAGAGAACCTGTTTCCACTCATTTATGGTCCAATTTTGAAGCAACTTGCACCATCTCACCCAAAGGTACAAGTAATCATGCTGATGCAACAACAACAATCACCTCCACAGAGCACCATTGTAGAATTTTGTAAGATTCTGTAGCATGGCCATTGAAATCAGAAAATGTGCTTCCGTATAGATAATATTCATCAAAACAACAGTCCTGAATACTTATTGTAACACCTTGAGTATGTGGCCTATCCGTTTGAAGCAGTCTTTCCGAAATGAAGGAATTTCGTTGAATAGTTCTTGTCAATTTCTATCTTATAGATTCGTGGGTTTACAGGGTTGAAGTTCATTTCAATAATCAACACATCTTTCAAAACTGAATCACAAAAAATAGATACTCAAACCACAATAAATCTCTGTAGGTATGGTATTGAAAACTATAATTAAAATTGTAACTTCATTTAACCTCATAATTCATTTAATCACATGTTGTTTTTGTCGTGTGCCAGCCAGGCTGGCAATATGGGGTGCACTGCTCCACTTTTCCAACTGAACCATATTTGGTGTGGAGTCCGACTTCCTCAGTGCACACATGCCATAGGTACCCGTTTATAGGGTAGGCAACCATTCACATACACACAAAGAAAGGACAAAGACAAGAAAGAGAGAGAAAGTACATCCATGCCCGAGCCAAGATTCAAACCCAGATCCCACCCATCTGTAATCAGGTACGTTAACCACTAGACAGGTTGGGCGGCATTTAATCACATAAATGTGGTATATCTTGTGAAAACCAATTAAGATTCAGAGATGGTCGAAATTGGCACATCACATAGCTGAAGTTGATGAAAATGAATTAACAAAAGAAAAAGTGCTTTTCTCTCTAATGACATAAGCTAAATAGTAGAAACAATAGTGTGACAACGCATGAATTAACAACTTCACTTGATAGAATTTTAATTCTCATGCTTATGGAGATATTCTAAAAAATATTATGAGAATTCTTTCCTGTATTCAACTGACTTACTATGTTCAACATAAATATAATCAAACAAAAGTTTTTAAATTCATTGTAAAGAAATATCTCATGTGAATAAATAAAAAAACTAAATTCATTTTCTAAGTTTAAAAGCTGTATTATAATTTATCTTTTTTATATAATAGTAGTTCCCATTTTCTTTAAAAATAATTTTTGTTATTATAAATTTATATTATAATTTATATTAATATAAATTTATATCACGTTCTGAGATATAATCTTATGTTTATATTATAATGTACTTTCTTTTAAAATTATTTTTTATTACAATAATTATAATTAATATAATACTGTTTGCGCATACAATATAGATAATAATATTGTGTGTATAATTAATTTAAGGAATACTGTTGCATCATTAAAACTATGTTTGAGCATTATTTTATTAGAAAATAATGCAATTCATTTTAAAAATTTATAAATTTATTGCTGTAATTATTGGATTAAGCTAAATGGAAAAATATATTAGAATTTAAATTAGAATTTAAAATATGTTTTTGTGCAGTTTTATCATTAGGTTTTGTTAGTAATTTAAAATTGGACTTTAACTATCGAATTAATGAAAATTGCAGTCGAGACAACGATCATAAATTTTCAGAATCCTTGTCATTGCTTAAAGTCAATGAAGAGAATTCTGATTCCTTGTTTTTTATGCACGGTGGTTTCGCCATTTGACACGGAAACAGCAACGTGTTGCTTAGTGACAACAAGACCGAAAGGACGAAACCTCAAAAGACGCATTATTGGAAAAGCAATTTTCGAACTTTAACGTATTGAACACGTTTCAGACATCGAGAAGGTCACAAACTATTCGGACAGCTGCTCAGGAAAGAAAGAAGGGCGGAGGAAAAAAAACGTTCCATCCCAAACGAAGAGTAATCTTGCATCAATACGACGTATTTTATTGATTTTCGGGCAACTTCGATGGAAGGAGAATACTGGAACAGCGAGAAAAGATTAAAAAAGAAGAAAAAAAATATCACTCATCCCATTGAGAACTGTCATGTTCAAGCAGAAGTAGTTATTAACCTTCTTCGAAGACTCAAATAAAGAATCTGGTTGGCAGCTCTGTGGAGTGGAAGCACAGGAGAATGTTTACACGATGGGGAAGTTTTTAATGCTTCAAGATGAAATCGATTACGATGAAATTTTCGACGGGAAACAAATGAAAAAGCCTTAAAGCTCTAGCGAGAAAATTAGACGTCTGTTTTCCAGTAACGGTTAATTCCTGTAGCCCGCCTTTATTCGTAAACAACTAAGAAGGCAATTAGAAGGAGAATGGTACATGGAAGGGAGAGAGTAAAAAAGTGGATTTTAAGCAGGTTTCGAAGAGTTATTTAATACGATTATCCACGACGTGAATGGATGAGGAAATTTAATTAAAAGGTCTTTTTTCAAAGTGGCAAACAAATAATTATATCAAAATTTTATTCTTTCTGATGTTAATTAGAAAGGTATTCTTTTCAAATTTATGTTAATTCACGCTCTCTCTTAACTGCATCAAACTTTACTACGATCGAGATATTTTTTAAACAATTTTACCTTAACTAATCGGAATTTTAAGGAAGCAATTTGAACTTCTTTTTATATTTTGGTATACTTAAACGTATTAGTTTTTTAAATAAAATATTGAATACTTCATGCACTGATTGCTTAAAATAAGCAGATACTTAAAAGGAATTTTTTCGAGTTTTTCACTAAATGAACAAACTTTAGATCTTCATTTAATTTTAGTTATTTTTATAATAAGCGTTACACAAAAAAATACTTCCATGTATAGACCCAAATTTTACAAGATAATTATTTTTAATATTTCTTAAAGCGCGAGCTTCTAAACATTAAAAATTTCAACCGAATTAAAACGTTGAGAGCATGAGATATTCTTTTTTATATTTGTTAACATATTACACTTTTAGAAGTATAATTTTTCCAGTACTGAAAAAAAATCCCATTTTACATTTTTCGTTTTTGAAAGAGATAGCTGATTACATTAAATTTTTTAGAACTTTCTTGTCGCCATTTACAAACAAATGAAAAAGTTCTTATTTTGCTATTTTTAGTATAGTGTATATTGATGTTTGATAGTTATTTTAAATTAGATAGAAGAACCTGGACAGTTTTTATAAGGCATTTTCTTTCATCTTGAAAAATTGATACACACAGTATATTGCTGCAAATTTTTTTTTATTTAAAAAGATTTCTAGTTAGGAAATATTAAAAGAATGCTAAGGAGCGCACAAAATGTTTTCCTTTAGAAAAACTATTCCAAAAGTAGTTTTTTCTTTCTCCACATATGTTAGTTAATCTTTTTTTTAGAAAGTGAGAAGAAAATAAATAAAATATTTTTCTTATCGATTATAATTTTCCACAAGGAATAATTAATTAAGGAAAAAAATAAAAAAATATTTAATCCACCGATTCATAAAATAATATCCATTAAATTAGGCAAACTATTTAATAAAATTATATAAGAATATGAAGAAAATAAAATTGATTTAAAATATAAAAGAAGTAATCTAAAATACTTTTGAGTTCTAAAAAATTATATATTTTTTATTGCATATATTATAAAAGTATTCATCTATGTTTTTCAGAAATTATCCGATATATATTATATTTTACTTCCCTAATATACATTCGGTGTTATTTTTATTTTAATTTAAATTAATTTAACTAATACTTTCAGGAGTAACAAATTGTTCAATTGCAGAAGTATCTTTATCTAATCAGATAATGCCTAGAATTTTAAGTTTGTATGAAAGCGAGAGGATTGGTATTTAATTATAAAAACTTTGCATGAATAACATTGTTATCAGAATTCTTATGTAAAAATATTATGTTCATATTTTGTCTAAACATTTGTTATATAAAATTAAAGAAGCTTTAATAAAAACACAGATTTTTATACTTAAAGATAATCTGATCTTTGAATGATCTTTAAATAATTTTATTTTAAACAAAAATTGACTTAAATGTAACATATGTTGTTGTTGCGTATCCCCCTGGTGCAGGAAAGCCCACACCAGTTCCAGAAGATCTGGCATAGGGTAGTATGCAGTTTCTTTTTTGAAGGGGAACCATAAGAGCAAAAGACTGAATTGACCGCTGAACACAAATGCCATAGGTACCCGTTTATAGGGTAGGCAACCATTCATATTCCATTCATACAAGGAAAGGACAAAGACAGGATAGAGAGAAAGTACATCCATGCCCAAACCGGGATTCGAACCCAGACCTCCCTATTCAAATTCAGGCATGCTAACCACTAGACAGAGTAGGCGGCCAATGTAACATATCACTGAGATGAACGGGAATTATTCATTATTTATAACTTTCAAAACTTATTTATTTAGTTGTTAGAACACTGCTCTTGTAGGAATGAATATGAAAAATAAATTTTTTTTCCAGAGATTTAATATTCAATAAAACCGGGATAAAAATGGAAAACGAAACTTAACGTATAAACAATTTTAAGATAAATAGTTACCAAGGGTTGAAAGACGTAGACCCTAAAACGTTAAACAGTGTTAATAATTCGGACGGTGAAAATATTAAGAGCCATTTTTAGAATTATCAAAGATAATTGTTTATAAGAAACGAATAATCAAGAAATTCAAATGTGGTTTAAAAATGTTGTATAAAACTATATAAAAACTATGTAAAACTATATATATTTATATAATCTATATAAAAACATATATAATAACTATATAAAAACAATATATATATATATATATAATAAATACAGTGGTTTAGACACAAGGAGAGAATAATCGACAATTGATAGTCAAAGATATGTTTAAAAGTCAATGCCAGAAAATGGAAAAAATTGAGGCAGAGATAAATGAGTAAGTTAAAAAAATCTTAAGAGTTGTCGAAAAAATAAGATACTGTAAAAATTCCCTTGGCTTCGAATTGTTTGAGAAGTTATGTTCTAACTAAAGACTGCAGTGATAAACAGTGAGACTATAAATTGAGAACTTTTATTTAATCTGCTAAAACTAATTTAAGCATATTATTTTATATACATAAATAATAATGAGGTATAATACATATAAATAAAATCACTGACACAATATATTAGTTTGGGGAAAAATAAATCCATTATTTTTACGTGAACTTTATGTAACTTCTTTTGGATTCACTTTGTAAAAAGGTTTAAAACAGCTTTCATGTAGATTTTTAGGTCTTGCGCGTTACGACTGCTCACATGCGGTTAACTTCGATCATTTTTGATATTTTATAGACATTTTCGACGATGCTGTATCCAGATGCGAGGTGCATCTCTAACATCAAAAATACCCGAACGGAATCAACGAAACAAAAATTGTACGTAACTGGTTGTTACAGTCTCATATAGGACGATAAACACCTTTCACAATTTTAGCCAACCGGCTATCTTTTTCGCCGTACAAGAGAAAAACGAAAATGTATCGAATTTTCTGTTTGTTGTCTTCCATTTTTAAAACCTTGTACTCGTAACTGAATTAATCAAACAAAAAACCGCAAGAGGATATTTTAGTGTCAAATGTCACCTTTCCAACGAGCATAAATCTGAAATTGTTTGATAGATACCTCACGATATATCGATCACTACAGACGTCTACCGAAAAAATAATGGATTACTTTTTCCCCAACCTAATATATATATTATATATATATAAGCCGAAATTAAATATTTATTTTAATGAATAGCTTTAAAGTTTCCTACCTTGCGATTTGAAACATTGCTCTAACAGGGTGAATATCAAAAGATGGTGGTATTGTTTCAGCTAATTCAATAGCAGTTATTCCAAGAGACCAAACGTCACAAGATTTGGTGTAGGGCCGCAATTGCTCACATGCAATTACCTGAAAGTTGTCAAGGCAAAACTAAATTTAAAGTTTCAACAAGTGTCCATAAAATTTTTAAGTAAATAAATTTTTTGCTAATAATTTTTCTGCGATATAAAATATTTTAATGATGACAGTTAAAAATATCTCATTATCTTGTTTAAAATATTTTTTTAATAAAATAATGCTACAAATTACTTATATTTCTTTACAATTTAGTGTATTAATTTTCAAAAATGTCATTAAGAAATTTTCGAAATTTATTGATAAAACGCAGCATTTTTTTGGCGAAATAATGTAAATAAATGTGTTTTATTCTTTCTCTCCCAAACCTTAAGCAAACATTAAAAAAAGTAACACTTTCTTTGTTAAAACTTCAGATTTTTTTGTATACAAAAAAGAGAATTGGTTTCTCAGAGTTATCTAAAGTGTTCATTTCCACCCAGAATAATAATTAGTTCACTGGAAATTTTGTGTGATTTCAATTCACAATGGGACATCAATGCTTTTGTACTTTCTTGATTTTTCTGTTAATATATTTTTCAAATATTTTAAAATATAAGTTTCTCAAATGTTATATATATATAAAATCCTTTTGGGAAGAGACCTGTAGATTTTGAAGAACAAGACAAGGTGGTAAACGAACATTTTCTGTATAAAGAAATTCAAAGATACCGGCAATTCTTGCACTCGGGGATTGTCCACTTGAAACGTCTTTATGACTTGAATAAAAGGCACAAAGTGTCAACATGACAGCATGTTGCTAATGTAAGAATTTCTTTAATATATACTCATCCTTTACTCCTTCTCCAACACGTTCTGCTCCTTATTCATTACGATCTATGGATCTCTTCCCAAGAGATTTTTCCTGTCAGTGGTTGTCGAGTGACTGACTTTCACTATATGAAAGCCTCTATAGTAGATGAAATATGGCATATTGTTGAAACCAAATGGGCACTGGATTTGTACTTGCCATACAATCTTTGTTTTATTCAAACCTCAGGCTATACGTGTTTTTATTAATTCGAGAGGATTTTTTTTCTATAATTGATATAACTATAATTTGATATTAACAATACTTATTCGCTGAGTAAATAACTGATCACATAATATCTATTGAAACTATAAAATGTAGTATATGATACCAGATTTTACTCTAGAAAGCGTATATTTTTTTAATGGTTCTTAATATGTTTTGATAGTGTATAAAGTATTTTTCATCAAATATTTTTAGAAATGAGATGAGTTTTAAGAAAAACTCGAAATTTCTTCTAAGATATCTTAAAATTTCTCTCTCTATATATTTTGAAGATGTTTTTCACCATTCATTGAAGTC
This sequence comes from Latrodectus geometricus, assembly GCA_026290005.1. NCBI lineage: Eukaryota > Metazoa > Arthropoda > Arachnida > Araneae > Theridiidae > Latrodectus > Latrodectus geometricus. The sequence goes on along the minus strand of JAPDSC010125076.1, from coordinate 118,666 downwards.
TAACAGGTGAATATTGTTATAAGGTGTTGTTAACATATACCTCTTATATTATGTACTTCGAGGACTTTCATAGATAGTTCTCCATATTCGTTTTCCAGAAATTCGGGAAAATCTAAAGCCCCTAGCCCACCAAATGAACATGAAGAAATCCAAAATTAGAATCCTATTTGCTGTTATGCAAAAGTGACTGGGATCGAACCCGAAATCTTTCGTTCTGATAAAAATACTTTACTATTTGAAAACGTGATCCAATAATGGTTGAAACTATGTTGATATGTTAATATTTATTAAAAAGTTGGTACACATTTCCTTTTTTCTAGTCATTTCTATTAAGTCTTTTTTACTACAAATATAAATTTTTTATATGAACATTATCACAAAATGATCATGCTAAAAAATATTTAATTTACATTAAATTTTTGTACGAAATAATTGAAATTTATCAAATTTATACCATTTATCAATAGTTAAGGCATCATTGCTGACGGCCAACATAATTTAAATTGCAAATGAATATTTACTTCAGGTGCCATCCAATAAGGAGACCCAATTGAAGAATGTGTTTTCCCTTCAGTATCTTTCACAAGTGCACATGATCCTAAATAAAAAGAAAAATTATCCTTTTATAAACTATATATTGTATATATGTTCGATTTTAAAAAATATTGAGAAATATATATTTTTCGAGAAATTGTATATCTTTTTATTTTTAAAACTATGAATTTAAAAAATTTAAAAAATCATGTGTGACCATTATTTTTATTGCTTTTTTAAGCGTTAATTAATATGCGATAAATTTCGTTTTGGAACAATAAATATTTTGTTTTGTACTCATATACACTTGAAACTTTTGGAACAAAATTTAAAATACATTGAACTGTTTTTTAAATGAAAGGAATTGATTGAATACTACGATTAAATTTATAGTTATAAAAACATTTCGCATTAACACACGCACATGGATATACACATTACATTTTACAGACGTATTTCTTCATAATACGTCAGATCGTTATTCATTCACTCGTTGAAGATACACAACTCTCCACATAACTTTTGAAATCGTTTGATTGTTCAAGCTCCAATCTATAGTGAAATTTTCTCGTATATGCTAACGTATTTCAACGGCCCGTTCTGAGTTTAACACATCCACACAGACACAATTTTGGATGGTAACATAAGAAAATTACTTTATGAATATTCAAGTTACTACGCTTCATCATTAATATCTAATTGAACACATTTGACATATATACGCATTTATACACATGATACACACACACATGCGCACAATCTCTTTTGTACAGTAGATGTGCACATGATTGTGTGTCTCATCATTGTCTGTCGTTAATTATGGTTATTTGATACATGCTCGATTGTACATCAAAATTGTTTAGTAGTTTTATATAATAACACGGCTCATGTTGTCTTTTTGAGAAGTTGGAATTTAAACATACATCCATATACACTATTTATGTCGTATTGTTTCATAATAGTATATCTTATGATTTTTTTTACTAATTGAAGGCATACACACTCAGGCATTTGAACACATTATTATTTATAATAGTTTCTCATGATAATATAATTTCATGCTAAAATTTAGAGCAGATAAAATAATTGAAAATGTTTTATCAGCAAAGTTTAGACAGCTAAATTATTGTCATCATTTTTATTTTAATCATTGTTTAATTTCAACGTTTAAAAAATCAAATATGAAATTTTAGTTTGGCGCAATTTAATCCGGTTACAGTTATAATTGTATGATATAAGCTGGAAATCAGTATATCATTAAAACTCAATCATAATTATGCTATTACTTTCTGATTCTGCTTTAGAAGTTTATATTCTCATCGAAAAGCATGAGATCTTTATATTTTTATAATAAATATATTGTTTCCTGTTTTGAATTGCTGTAATTAGAAAGACTTATATGAAGTATAGGTTATCGATGACAATATTTGACATTTTTATGTACTGTTCTGAGATAAATTATTAAAACAGAATATACAAAAATTTTTATTGAATCGAAAGTAATTACAATCTCAATTGCACATTATCATGCATAATGGTTTCCCAAATATTTAGTGTCAGTATTTTCTGTGTACCTTAGTAGATCAGATGTTTAATTGTCATTTAATGATTCGTACGTTTATTTTTTTTTT